>VUQH01016564.1:0-10575 GCA_015106775.1 Etroplus canarensis | reverse complement strand
GCAAATAATTTGTCCCTTTATCTGAATTTTGCTTCCTCTCCTTCTCTGACTCTCTTTGTGCCAGATGGAGCAGCCGTCCATGGACCAGAAGGGCCATGCCAACGTGCCGTGGATTGTGGAGCCAGGTCAGGAGGCCAAAAGAGGAGTCAACACCAAGTACGAGACCACTATTTTCTAACATACACCCGCCTTGTCCACTCCTGTGTGTGTGTGCCTTTCAGAGGTTGCCCTGTACCGGGGCCCCGCCCCGGAGTTGGGCACGAGCGACGCACGCCGCCGCGTCACCTCACCGGCTGAAAAATAAAAAACAAAACATCTCGCCCCGCCCCCGTTAGCCGAGCCTGTCCACTGCATGATGACGTTTGGCGCTGCGTTGTCTCTCTCTTCTTTCTCCTTGTCTCTTCTTCTCTCTTTTATTTCTGCTCTCCCCCCCTCTTTGGCCCGGGCCTCATCTTCCTGCCTGCAGGGCTGGCGCATGACCTTTGAACCCAGGGCTGTGGTGCACTTCTGTCTCCACCTGTAGGGGGAATGGTCAGCTCTGTTTTTCCACTTCATGTTTGTCGGTCAGTCAGCAGTCAACCAGTCGGTTATTCTGCTTAAAGTTTCTTGTTTTTTCTCTTCCTGTTTATGGGTGCAACCATTTGGCTTCGTCTCTCTCCTCCTTTTCTTCTCCAGCTGCCTCCATCCCTCACTTTACTATTCATTTTAGCCCCTTTGTACAACTGCCCCTGATAACTTGAATGAGATTTGAAATCATAATACTGCTAAGAGGCGTAACAGTGTTTTAGCTGTCTTTTGAGCCCAGTATGGGGGCTTAAATCATGAGGGATGTTGTCTTAACATGACAACTGGAGGAAAAATGTGACTTTTTAAATACTTTTTAATCAAAGAGGAGAGCTGAACTTTGGGAGAGGTGATGTAGCACAGTCTAACTTTGACTCAAACTGGTTCATCCAGCCAGGCTACTAGAATGTATTTCAACTTTTTGATTCTTTATATCAGATTATTTTTTGGAGATAAACTTGTGAATTTCTTTGACAAACTATATTTTAAACTGGACCTGTGACACAGGAAGACCTAGGTGAACCTTTGCTTTTTTAGCACCCTTTTCAGCACATGTTTGTGTATATGTTCAGAGTTACTTTAATCATGTGGATTTTTTTTCCAACCCATAAACCTTGTTTTATTTGGGGGAAAAAAATCTTGTATGTAAAAGGTTTAGCATGTGGCTTGTGAGACGCATGGTGGCCATTTTGGATTTGCTGAGCAGGGGGGCCAGTGGAGAGGCGGGGTGTGAGGGCTCTCTCGATAAGTGATGTCATCTCATTTGCAGGGCAATGCCGGACGCTCATGTCTATTACTGTGGAATGCAAAGAATGTAGCCAGCCCTAAACATGGACCTTGTCACACACACAATGCAAAAAGGACTACAAAGGACCCTCTTGTTCACTTTTCAAAAGGACTACAAACATGGATGCTACTCCACAGTGTTTAAGGTTGACTACAAAATTTTAACATCATTCATCCACATGTTGCTTGACACAGTAAACATTGGACCAGCTGACATTTACACACACACACACACACACACACATTAACAGGACTGCATCTCGACAGACGACCGTCTGCTCTGAATGTACACTTATTTGAAAGCAGCCTCAACTTTCTGCAACTCCAGCACGATCTGTTTATTCTGGGAGGCATGACCTTCGAACTTTTGGCAGGTCAGCATCTACATGGAGACTGTGAGTATGGTTACAGGGCATGTTTTGGTAATAGACAATGGGCTTACTAAAGGCATCATTGGGCATGTGTCAGTGTTGGCATGGGTTCCAGGGTGTCTGGCTGGCTCTGTTGGTCTTTTTTTTAATTTTCTTTAATGTCAGAAAATAATACAGAGATATATGCACAAGTGTGTAAATGACTAGCTGCAACACGCTCAAGATGCAACAGGTGTCTCATTATGGATGAAGAGCCTATGTGAACAAAGCATCTAGCGTCTAAAAAAGTATTCTATTCGTATTGCCTGACATTTTAATGTTTAATATGAGAGTATTATATTACCATGATGATTATGATTATACTTGTGCAATTCTTGTCTACTGTTGTCTTAATGTTACATTATTTTTCTATGATATGCTGAAATGAAAACCTTGGGCCTGAGAATGATGGGCAGTCCTTTAAAAAAAATCTGAAACTAGATGATCATACGTGTACACAGAGAGTGAATGTCGCAGGTGGCTAGCTAACTCTTAGGTCAGGTCAACTCTCCATCATTTCTCATGGGGCTGTACTCTTATTTAGCAGATGTACTATTTTAAAATGCAGTATTACTGTATTATTTGGATGAGAAATTATCCAATTATAAAATGTACATAGATATTTTGCCAACTCATTGTTCATACATGTAATGTAAAAGAGAAAAGAATAAAGGATTTGCAGTAAATGGCACTGGAAACATGGTACCAAAATAAAGGTTGGACATTTAAAAAGTGGTAGATTGTAGAGACTGTATTTTGAGTGCAAACTAACATGGATTATTTGGTGACATCACTGCTGACCAACTAATGTACATAGGCTTGGGCTTCCAGCACACTGATTTTTGTAATTTTGGCCATTATTTATATCCTTGTAAATCACATGAAATAAAATATGACTTGTACAACCATAATTATCCTTGGAATGAAGTTAAGTTATTTCCTTTTTCTCACTGCATAAACAATCTATAATACCATAGTAAACTTAAGAAAACCGAGCCAAACTGACAAATTGTTCTGCTTATGTTATGGTAAATTGACTGGTACTTAAAGAGCTTTTTTCTACTCTAACTAAGCACTCAAAAACACTTTTTACTGCAAGCCTCATTCACCAATTCACAGTCAGTCATATAACGCTTGATTCTATGCCTTTAGTGTGTTCTAACCTTCACTCACACTCACACTCAGAGGGATGCATCAGGAGCAAGTCTGTTTAGTATCTTGCCCAGGGAGCCTTCAGCATGGAGGAGCCAGGGATCGAGTCAACGACCTCCCAACTGGTAGATGATCTGCTCCAACCTCTGAGCCACAGCAGCCCCACATTATATTATATAATAATAATATTCTATAGATGCTGGCTTATCACAAATATTTTGGTGACAGTGTACTATAAGGTCCATGGACAAAGATGGACAATGGGCAAAGAATCGTCTTGAAAACACAGGCACTACTGAACCTCAAAGAATACAGCCACTTAGAAAAGTCCTCATTTTAATCAGAGGAGGAGATTTGATGGTAATCAACTGAATTTTTAATGAAATAGCTACATAGTGGTGCATACTATGTAGATACACTATATGAACCGAAGTATTGGGCCACCTCCACATTACACCTACAGGCGCTTTCATGAACTCTCATTCTAAATACATAGGCATTAATATGGAGTCCTGCCTTTGCAGCTATGAGCTTCCACTCTTGTGGGAAGACTTTCTACAAGATTTTGGAGTGCGTCTGTGGGAATTTTTACGCATTCATCCAGAACAGCGTTTGTGAGGTCTGATACTAATGTTTGAAGAAAAGACCTGGCTTGCAATCTGTGTTCTAGTTCACCCCAAAAGTGTGGGATGGGGTTGAAGTCAGGGCTCTAATGAGGCCAGTCAAGTTTTTCCACACCAAACTCATCCAGCCGTGTCTTTAAGGACCTTGCACTGTGACACAACCATGTTAGATCAGAAAAGGGCTTCCCCCAGATTGTTCCCACAAATGAGGAAGCGCAGAAATGTCCAAAATGTCTTAATAAGCTCAAGTATTAAGATTTCCCTTCACTATAAATAAGGGGCTCAGGCAAACCCCAGAAATATAAACCTATAGCACTGTCCCTACTTGTCCAAACTTTACAGTTGGCTCAGTGCAATCAGGCAGGTAATATTCTCCTGGCATTTACCACACCCAGATTTCATCCATCAGACTGCCAGATAGAAAGTCCTGATTCATCAATTCAGTTCAATTCAATTTTATTTATACAGCGCCAATTGACAACAAAAGTCACCTCAAGGCACTTTACACTGTAAGGTGAAGACCCTACAGTATTAGAGAGAAAACTCCAGCAATCCAGCGATCCCCTATGAGCAAGCACTCGGCAACTATGGGAAGGAAAAACCCCCTATTAACGGGAAGAGACCTCCGGCCCTCCTCCTCCCCAGGGAGGGGCAGCCATCTGCCTCGACCGGTTGGGGGTGAGGGGAAGATTGGCAACCCCGCTCTCTAACTTTACATGATCTGCTACTTTGTGTTTCGTGCTAAATGCTTCCACTTTGCAACAATGCCACTTACAGTTGATAGTGGAATATCTAGGAGGGATGAAATTTTACCAGCTGACTTGTTGCAACTGTGGTATCCCATTACAGTACCACGCTAAAAAATCAGTGAGCTCTTTAGAACGACTCCTTCTTTCACAAATGTTTGTAATAGCAGACTGCACAGCCAGGTTCTTGATTTTATACACCTGTGGCAGTGAGATCGAACAAAACAACTGAATTCAGTGATTAAAAGTTGTGGCCCAGTACTTTTGCTCATATAATGTATTCCAGCATTTTTTTAAAAATTGAGTTTTAGTTTACTGTAAGTTCTGATACACCCTTGATATAAAATTTGGATTTTCTCAGCCCTGCTGATAGTGACTTCACAGACTTCGACATGGTCACAAATACAAGTGTCACCAAACCGCATGTGGCACTAATTTTGATACTGGCCATACAAAATCCCGACTCTCAAAAGTTGTTGGCACCTGACCCCCCTGCGCTCCATTCATCCACAACAAGCACCACATCAGGACTTTTTAATGGCACCTCATACAATGTACCCTACAGCTGCTCCCTTGTATTCTCCACCATAGGGTCACCACAGCACTGATAATTTGGCAGAGGGCTTATGGCCAGACACCCTTCCTGACGCAACCCTCCATGGTGTGAGGGACTCCCCACCTGGAATCGAACCAGGGACCTTTCACTTGTAAGGTGAATGTACAAACCACTTCGCTACAGGGGACTCGATGGCACCTTGTACAACAGTACACAGTGTAGTAATACCTCAAACTGGAGCTGCTGCCAGGCTGTGATGTCAGTAACTTCAGAGCTCGTTCTCCTTCGCTGATGGAAACTGAGACAGAGACAGGATATTTAATCATCTCCTTCAGGCTTCAAAACATTAAGACTCACATAAATAACTGTATCATAATTGATAAATTAAGATTTTCTGTGTATTGACTCCTGAGGATCTCTTCTCTTGCCCAACCACTTAAAATTCACACTGACAGAAACAGCTTTCACTTGTTTTTTGGCATCCAGTCTGGTTAGTAAATCAGCAGAATATTGATTGCAGAGTTCCCTCTTACTTTTCCCTCCACTGAGCTTGTTTTTGTTTGTAGGAGATTCCTTACATTGCACCCTTGTGGATTATTCACACCTTCCAGTTGTGAGTCACTGAGGTAGCAGGGCAGGCATGTAAAAGTAATTAGCCATGTGCCAATGAAAATTAAAACTGTTGTGAAACCACTGGAGAGAAGACAGTATTGAAACTGACCATATTTGCTAGTCTCTGCATCGAGGACTGTACAACTACAAAGGCATTGAATAAAATATTATTCTCAATTCTGAGATTAGCTGTATTGAGGAAATTCACACACAATGCTGTTGATTTTTTAAACTGAATAAGTTTACAAAATATGTCTAGGAAATCAAAAATAATACTGAGAAGAGAATCCCAGTGAGCTGCTTAGAGGTCATTACAAGGTCAGCAATTTGCTGCCTTCTCATTAACCAAATCATCCAACTTTACTGTCCTCCTGACCGAGTGCCTCCCTGCACTGTTGAAAAAGCACAAATATACACTGACAGTCGCTGTGTACTTGCAGAGAGACTTCCAACTGTAAAAGTTCACAATGTGAAATTATAATGAGCAACAAATCTCTGCATATATAACACAGAAAAACATTTTCAGAAATGACCACTCCAGTCTGCTTCCTAATTACATTCACTTTTCAGCTGATTAAACATGTTTCATTTGCATTTTTCTGGTTTTCCAAACACTGAATGGGAAGCAGATAGATTGTGACAGCAAGACAAAGGCCCTGGGCCATTTCTAAGTTTGCTTTCTGCACATCACATCAGGCAGATTTTGCAACTAAAGGAAGCACGCAATTTATCTAAGTAAAGTACCACCCCCAAATCACACCAAGGATGTCATGCTAGATTTAACTTCTATCAGATGGCTTTCCTTTTTGTAAATCTGACACAGAATAAGGGGTGTAAAATGAAAGGTGGAGCCTATGCTTACATGCAATGAAATATTAGATTATAGTGTCAGATAAAAGCTCACAATCGGTCAGCCAACTGACGATAACTGGTTGTGAAATTTTAACAAAAAGCGTGAGGGATTTAACTAAATATACATGAAGAGGCAGGAAGGGTTTGGGAGCTGTAGTCCTCTAGCTGCTCTCACTATATGACCTGCCTGAATTTGACAGAAGCTGTAGTTTTAAAAAAAAATCAACACTGATGGTGGAAAGTGTATCTTCAGTCAAGAAGTACTACTCATATGAGCCTGCTGCTACATTTATATCAGATTAACTTTACTCTGTAACATTATGCTATAGCTCAAACTGTATTTCTGCAGACCTGGCTTACCAGGTACATCTCCCAATTATACTAATATGCTTTTTAAAATAAATAATAATTCAAATGACAACAATGTAATCTATGTAATTAACTGATATTTCTTGTCTTGGTGTGTCCCACATACTTAGGTTGCAGTAAGGTGAAAATTACACTGACTTCAAAATGACAAAAGGTGTCTATCTGATTCCATGAGTTTTACAACTTGGAAACTGTTAGAAGCTGAACAAAATCAGAGTTAATGACAGATTTTAAAGGGATATAAATTTGGTAATTGGCTTGCTTACAACTAAATAAATTGCTTTATACCTCAACGCTGCATAATTGTTCCTGCTGGCTCAGAAAAACAGTAGACATAGAAAACAGTCTGCTTCACAAATATATATTGTACAAACAGTTTCCTATTGCAAGGTTTACAGCACGGTCATCAACTTTTACCAAGTCAGACATGTGCGGAAGTATGGCTGAGCGCCTATGGTTGAGTGTCTTTTAAACTACAGATGAGTGACATTTACAGTGAGCCTCTGAAAGGCTGAACAAGCATTTGTCATGAGCTATAAACCTCAGAGTCAAGTGGCTTGCAATCTGTTTGCAGGTTGGACAGTTAAAATATGCAGCCAACAGAAGCAACCACTGGGCTGTTTTCTGAGACAAGAGAGGAAAGGACTGGTGCTGTGGCACAATGGTTTGCAGAAAATTTACTGCCAATCTGCAGTTTGGTGCATTCTGTTGAAAACTGACAACACATTATATTGTTTTATGAAACCAGACCACTGCAGGAGGAGAGTGGGAGTCAATTCAAGATATTATTTCTGGAAGATTAGACCAGGAGTGGTGCAGTGACCGATGTATTTAGGCATCCCAAATCTCCAGCAGCTCAATTTTATTTCTACTGCTGGCAGAGGTGGCGACGCAGGACTTAACTGAGCACAAAGAAAGACAATGGGGACAGAATAATGCAGGAGGACAAGACCACACTGCATGTTTTTCTGCTGTTAAAGAAAAATGGCAAAATAGTTCTATTTGTTGACACCAATTTTTTAGATTTATGCTGTCTGCACTGAAGTGTTAAGCAGGAAGATTGCATGCTTTGTTTCACTATCTGTGTCAGACTGTGGGACAGGGCCAAAATCCCAGATGGTGTGTTCTTCCCACAGCCACTAACTAAAAGGAGACAAATTTAGTAAAACAACTCATGTAACAATCACAATTTTATGTGGCATTTGTTCAATAGGGGCAGCTTAAACCAGAGTTATAACCTAATGAATGGAAATTAGGGGGAAAAGAAGCAGGTCTGTGTTCACGTTTAACTTCAGCTCCACACGGTTTATCCCTTGGACACACCTGAATCCTCTGTTCTATGACTAAAAGGCACACAGAACCAAGAAATGGGATTAGGTTCTGCTTTGAGAAACTATTTTACATAAAGACAATGCACTGCTTCGGGTAAATGGCTGAACACAAAACACCTTTTTTTGCACCTGAGCAGATTTGGTGAAACAGCACTGACATTAACATAATGTCCCGAAAGAGCTCAGCATAGGAACAGGCTTGCTGGAAAGTGGATTATAGAGAGACAAACTGGCTCTGCAAAAGACTTGAACAAAAGGTGAAGAAACACACACACACACACACACACACACACACAGATGCACACTGCTGAACAACGGCTTGTGATGTACCACGTGATAAAGCTGGACAGTAAGAGAGTTGGCCAAAAAAAAAAAAAAAATAAGACTCTTACTCTCTCCTATACACAAAACAACACTTGGGCAGCATGATCCTGTGTTCTCCTCCAAATGATTAAACACCTTGTACAAAATTTGATATCAGCATGTGTGCTTGGGAAAAAAAAATACTTTTTTCAGTTATGCAATTGATTCAATTTAAGTTTATGAGAGATGCTATACAGTATGTAAGACTTTAACCAAAAATTTTTTACACTCATTTAGATAACCATAGGCAATCCAAAGTAAGTAAGAGTGTCCTTTCCTCACAAGATAAATCAGTAGTTATCATTGTGGGAACAAAATGCGAACTTTAGGCTTTGTGTACAAGGTGTACATGAAATATAAGGTGCTTGACACAACTTTGTAGTAAATTATTGTATAGACTATTTGCCAATTCCATTCCAATTCCAGTTCTTTAAAATTTCATTTATAAAGTATCTATCATGAAATGTATTCGTTTTTCCTGTTAATGGTCTTTTATTGCATCTTGAACTGCAAAGAACTTTTAATATGAGCTCACTGATCATCCTTCTGGCATTTAGTAACTGAAACGTGACTGTCATGATAGTTTTAAAGAGCCAGAGTCATCTGTAATGGACGCATGCACCAGCATTTCTAATTCCAATTTATTGATAATCGAGGGAAAGGAAACATCTGTTTAGGCTGAGATTTATGGAAGACATACAGTATTTTTGCCTAGCATAAACAGTAGGGATGCAACAACCTCATATTTGGTTTGGTCCTGACCCAAAAAGCGAGATCAGGTATTTGTGAGAATAGGCTGACCTATGAGACTGATGTTTACTGCACTACATGTAAGGAACAGTGAACATGTTAGTAGCAAGAGAGCTTCTAAGAACAAAGGAAGTGAACAGCAAAGGGTCAGCAATTTGGAGGTACAGTATTTCATGCATGCAGTGCCAATAGCTTTGTATGTTGGCTTTATTTTTTTAAACTAACTGCAAAATGTGGTCTGCAGGTTGTTTGAAATGTTCTGACAATGTTTTTACTGCACTTACAGTAACATAATGTGTTGTCATCAATTCATTTAACATAATTCTTTCTGTTGTCACTATACACACAATGTGTGTTTAGGTATAATAGAGCAGTTAACAAATGTTCTAAATTTAATAATTTGAGATCTTTTGAAAATTTTCACAATTGAATTTCTTAGTTTAAAAAAAAAAATGTGGGGAAGTAGCACTATGTCATCTGCCTGTCTTCTCTTGCTGCAGAGATGAAAGCGAAGCTGAATTTCCAAAAGAGAAGCCGTTAGACAGAGCACAGCTGGGGGGCTGAACAAAGCAGCATCCAGCCACTATACTGCATACTGTGTGTGTGTGTGTGCGTGTGTGCATGTCAGTGACAGAACAGCCCAAGTGCAGCTCTCCCTGCTTCAGGCTGTGGATTAATCCTAGTCACAGACTAAAAGAAAAACTCAATCAAAAACTTCACTGAAGAAAGTTTATAGATTAAGTTCTAGACTTGTTTATTCTAGAACTTAATCCATGTTCAAGTTTCAGCTTTTATTATCATCATACACAGATAAAATGGGTAAGTAAAGAAAATCTTGGATTCTGAGTCCTCTCAAATTTACACAATAATAGCAATCTTAAAATAACAATTAACAGTTTAATTTAAAAAAGAAAAAATCAATGTTTTAAATAGTATAAATAGGAAAACTGTATAACATTTACAAGTGGAGAGTATAGTGTGCACATATATATCTGCCCATTATTCAACATATGTACAGTATAGTAAGATGTACATGTGTGTACATATGTACAGTATAATTTAATTATACTGTGCATATGTACACACACATATAAACCAGCCACAGGGGCCCACAAGCCAGTGTACTCCTAGTGCCAGTCACAAGCCCGGGTAAATGATGAGGGTTGCGTCAGGAAGGGCATCCGGTGTAAAAACAAATCAAATATGCGGATTCATAACACAACTTCCATACCGGATTGGTCGTGGCCCGGGTTAACAACGACCACCTCTGGTGCCGTTAGCCAACAAGGTGCCGGTGGAACCGACCAGTGATGACATGTTTAGCCGCATGGCGTCCTTAAACCGCTGGCTGTCTAGGTGGGCTTCATAGATAATTGGCAAACTTTTTGGGGAAAACCTGGTCTCATTAGGAGAGACGGCATCCATCCCACTTTGGACCGAGCAGCTCTCATTTCTAGAAAT
>VUQH01016562.1:3463-15047 GCA_015106775.1 Etroplus canarensis | reverse complement strand
CAGCAGGAGTAGAGGGGCCTGCTGTGATAAATGGCCAAGCAGCTAGAGGAGGTGAACGGAAGGGTTCCTCTAAGGCTGTTTTGTTTAATTGCCAATCCGTTAACAAGTGGTAGAGTTTGATTAAGCGCAGCAGGAGAACAGCGCGCGCCTGTCAGTAAGGCTGACTGCGGAACGCCACGACAGCAGATTATGTCACAGCATTCAGATTTGATGAGTTGACATGGATGAAGTCATGAAGGGATGAATCTCAGACCTGTCCTGTTTTACTGATACACAGTCTTGTGCACAAGTCTTAAGCCACCCCCCCATCCCCCACCCCCGTTTCTTTCAGTTTTGCTCCCAAAGAGTTGGACATTCTTGTCATTTGTTCAGGTGCTCTTGAGCAATAGCTCTCCAGGCTTTCTGAAGGTCTTTCAAAGTGTTTCTTTGGACATTGGCTGCTTTTTCACGTATTTTCAGTCCAGTCCCTGTACCTGACTGTTTTCAAAGGAGTATTTTTTGTTTGTTAAGCCACTTAACTCTGACTTATCAATCATGCAAGCATAAAAAAGGGATTTACTGTGTCTATACATAACACATTACCTAGCAAAGAACCTGTTTTAAAGACTAGCTTTGGTCACTTCGATACTAGCAGCCTGTTACAAAAATACTTAATGTGCTCCAATTTCTTTAGTTAGAATCTACGAAAAAGGCTGAAGATAAGACAATTTGACAGCGATACAGCAATCTGTTTGCAATTCCCAAAGAGCTATTTCTCAAAAATTTTGCAAATCTCAGCATAATGTGGAGTATGTCCTTAAAAATTTGAGGAAACTGGACAAGTGGAGGACAAAAGAAGAAGTGCAGATCGAAAAAAGCTACCTAGAGCAGATAAGCAGTATCTGAAAGGCATATCCTAAAGAAATAGAAAAAAATCTAGCTAAGACATGACATGGGACCTGAAAAATGCATCTGGACCTTCAGCTGATCTATTTACTGGTCACCGAAGCCTCAGCAGCAGGCCCACATAAAATCTGCACTCACAGAATTCCTCAGCTTTTCCACAGAGGTGCGTGCTGCTAGCCAAATGTTTGCCATTTCAGCCTCTCTGGCTGCCTTTCTCTGCCACTGGCGTATGTAGCTGTGGTTTTGATCAGTGTGAAAAGGCTGTCCTGAAAACGTGTCCAGAAATTTCATGGTAAAAATTAGTGTTAAATTCAAGCACTTGAATAAAATGATATTTTTTTTCAACCTTATGTAATGTTGAGGAAAATTTAGGTTGATTTTTTGTTTTATATAAACCAACATATTTGCTCAGGAAACAGTGATTATGGTTTTTGTTTTTACTAACCTTTGATATTGTAACAAGCAAAAAAAAAACCAGAGCAGAATTCCACAGATTTGCTCCTGGATCACCACAGAACGCTATGAAAAAATCAGCAGATTCCATTTCAGCCTGCTCATCAGAAATGTCTGAGTGGAAAAGTAGTTGTCAAAGGCTGAGCTATGCCAAATCACACAAGAACTGGGCTGAAAATCAGCAGCAACGGGTTTTATGAAGCGATTATTCCATATTTGAAATTCAATTTGTGCAGATGTGGCCAGGAAAGAGGCACAACAGTTGAGTGTCAACAGCCATCTGTAAAACATGGTGGAGGCTCTGACATGGTTTGGGGATCTTGTCAGAACTGATAGAATTATAAATGCAGACAAGCCGGATTTAGATGCACCACACAATACCATCTGATTGGCAGTGGCTTCATTATTCAGCGTGGTAATGATCACAAACACACTGCCATGCAGTCAAAGCCTATCTAGCTAGGAAAACACAATGAAACACAAACAGTAATGGACTGGCCTCCATAGAGCCTGGATCTCAACATTATTGAAGCAGTGTGGGATCATCTTGACAGAGAACAGAACAAAAGGCAGCCAACATCCAAAGAAGAACTTTGGAAGGTCCTTCAAGAAGCCTGGAGAACTATTCCTGAAGACTACTTAAAGAGATGACAGAAAGCTTGTGTGAGAGAGTTCAGGCTGTGTTGAAGAATAAAGGTGGTAATACCAAATGTTGACTTTCAAGTTGGTTTAAACTCAATATTTGACTTCTGTGTGACCAGGATGGACAGAATTAGAAATGAGCACATCAGAGGGACAGCTCAGGTTGAGAAGTTTGGAGACAAAGTCAGAGAGGCAAGGCTGAGATAGTTTAGACAGGTTCAGAGGAGGGGTGGTGGATCTGCTGAACAAAGGATGTTGAAAATGGAGCTATCAGGCAAGAGGAAAAGAGGAAGACCACAGAGAGGACATGCAGAGGGTTGGTGTGACAGAAGAGGATGCAAGGGATAGGGTGAGATGGAGGCAGATGAGCTGCTGTGGCAGCCCTTAATGGGAGCAGCCAAAATAAGAAGGAGACTGTATTTCCATTTATGTTTGCACATGTTTCAATAAATCATTGTACTTATTTCCCATTTTCACAGCAAAATATAATTCTATTTCAATCTGATTCATTTGAAATGGCTGCTGAAAAATAAACTGATATAGTGACAAACTGGTCACGTATGGAGCACATGTGATGCTCATTCTGTGAAACTGTAGGACACCAGGTTGTAATATGAGGCCAGATCTCATTTTAGATGCCATAGCAACACTCCACTCTGTAACCATTTCTCAGTCGCATGTCTGCCGTCCCTATGAAACTCACAGTGGAGGTGATTGCAGTTTTGCATTTTATTCTTAAAGATGCTTGTTGCTGGCATGTTTTCAGCTGCGCATTTGTCTCAATTTAAGCACTGCGTCTCACTAAATTAGATTATTGACCAGGTTAATGGAGTTTCATAATTACTTATTTAATCTACTGCAACAGTCAGCCATTAATTATTATTACACCGGAATTGCAAAATGTTATCATTTTAATAACTCCTCAACACTTGTCTAGGCAATTGCTCTCTGTAATATTTCTCTTTCTTTAAAATGTCCCATGATGTCAAATCAGACGCCTAATGAAGCAGATAACTGCGTGAACTAAAGTCTTCTGTCTTGATCTGACTCCTTAATGATATGATGGTTCTCATTAAAACGAGTCTTCGTTTCACCCCTTGCTCAGAGGCCGTTCGTAAGGTTGTGAAGAAACAAGCAGCGCTGATGTGTGTGAATTTGGCCCCCTTTTACCACGGACTCAAAGCATTCGAAGTGATGCTATTTATGCCGTGGGTAATTATTGGAGTGCAAATACTCAGATCCCAAGACCTGTGAATTTTTCTCATTTTCAAAAACTCCAACATGACAGCTGACATTTAAACTCCAACAGTGTGTATTGATTACGGCAGTCTGACAGGTACTTTGCCAAGATGATGCCGAAATGATGGCTCTCTTGTGAATGGAAAACCTTTTGCATCGCGAATGCGGTTGCAACAGTGTGTCAGTACAAGTCCTGTCAAATTCTTTTCTTCCTTTAGAACAAAGGGAAACAAAATGCTTCTGATTGAATCACTGGGGATTGATGATTTGGAGTTTAAGATGATTGAAGTTTTCTCTGGGGCGGAGAGGGTATTTTGTAGTGTTTTGGTTGGCTTTGTGACCCAGTTGTATGCTGTTACCATTAGGGCACAAACTAGGGGCATTAACAGCCTACTGTGTGTTACTTATAAATGAAAATGATGATGCTGATACTGTTTGGGTAGCTTGGTGGTGGGGTGGTTGGCACCATTGCCTTGCTGCAAAAGGGCCCAGGTTCAAATCCACTGGCAAGCCAGCTTGTTCATGCATGTTCTCCTTGTCTTTCTGGATACTCTGACTTTCTCCCACAGTCCAAAGGCATCCAAGGGGGTTAGGTTAACTGGTGATTCTAAATTAGCCATGAGTCTTGTCTGTGATGGAGTGGTGACCTCTCCAGGGTGTGCCCCACCTCTCACCCTATGACAGCTGGGATAAGCTCCTTCAACCCTGAACTGGATAAGCAGAAGAAGATGATGTTATTGATATGAATTTGTTTTAGCTTAGTACGTTTGGTTTTAGCTCATCTGACTGAAGGACCTATGAGCTAATGCCATGGGATGGCATCCATCCATCCATCTGTCTGTCAGCAATTAACAAGAATCGTTACTCCTTCTACAGTATTTTAGTGGTACATGCACAAAGTGATTATCTAATGGGTCTTCACACAAAATTGGGCTCAAGCTCAAGTTCGCATTTGTTGTGTTGGTCTGGACCGTAGTGCTTGTAATTTGAGTGTTTGTGTGAGCTCCCCTGCCATTTATGCTTAAAATTCTTCATTAGATGTATTTATAATGTCTTAAGCTGGTTCAGGTCCAGTCAAGAATGAGGGCCAAAGTCCTGAGTAATAATAATAATAATAATAATAATAATAATAATAAAAATAATAATTAAGGGTAATAACCTGGTTCCTGGTTCACCAAAATAACTTTTCATTTTTATAAGTGGAAACTTTGTAGGTCATTAACATCCCACTGTTGCTATTCCTTCTGTAATGGTTCTCTTATTTTAGGTGGTAAAGCTATTGCTAATAGCACACTCATTAGACACCATGTGTATCTTGTTAGATGGTCCCAAAACTGCATTTCCAGAGGACACGAGGAGGTCCAGCTCCTGTTTTTCTGCTTTGTCCTCCTCAGTGCAGCGCAGTAAATATATGTATATGAAATGTTTTATAATAAATTGTAAATGAAAAAATACATTTATAAGTTTTGAAATACATTTATAAGTTTTGAAAGAGTTCTCTATCATGTTCTTATTGGTCCTGATCATGAAGGCAGTAGTCCGTATTACTGTCAATGCCATGACGTGCTAATGCGTTCACATATTTTCATGTTTTTATGGCCATAGTAATGATAGTCCTGAACTCAAGCGCTTCCATTTGGTGGTGAATGAGATGAATTTGTCCTGAACATGAGACTGTTTGCAAGCTTCCTGGACTTCCCAATGGAACTCGATGAAGCTTGCAAATGAACATTAGTTTGTCCAATACAGCCAACCAATGAATGACAAGAAATCACTTTGTTCTGTACTTCACACATTACAATAACCTGTGAACTGTGATGTATCGTGAGCTGGATTAGCTGCTGCACAATCGAGTTTCTGGTCTTTATCATTTCTTCTAAATGCAATTTCACTTGAGCAGTTTTATCTTGAGTGTCTTGAGTAGCACGATCCTTGAATGTTATTTGAAGGAACAGAAATTGTACCAGTCTGCTGTCAATTAACTTTGACCCAGAAATATGTGGCTAATTGTCAGCAGTGTTGGGGTGTAGTGAATTGCATGTAATTTATCTAGTACTTTTAACTACATTTAGCTTGCTGTAGATAAACAATTATAGTTCCCTAGTTATTCAGTAGATTGATTCCTCTGTCTTTGTTTTTTTTTTTTCCTAATGGAAATTTAAATCATTTGGGGTCATAAAAATAAGGGAGGGCTTTTTAAACATTTGCTTCACTATAATTTCCCCACCGTAACTGAACCCCATTTGACAAGCCCCTTTTTTTCTGACATGATTCTGGATAGTGAAGGCAGGGGCCGACATTTGTAAGGCATCTACCAACACATTTGACCTTGTACAAAAAAGGCATGCATTTGTGATATATGGATAAGCATCCAGGAAGGGGTATTTATTATTGCCACTGATGACCAAATATCCAGAGAGGTTGCTGCATGCTGAATGAGAAGTTTCCTGGATGTCTGAGTACTCCCTCTAGATGCAACACCCCCACATGTATCCCCACCTGGACTCTAGTTTTTTTGAAGGCATTGTATCTGGCTGACCTGGACAAACGCTGACATTGCACTTTCCTTCCTTCCTGTGGGAGTGGGGTGGGAATGACCTGAGAAAAATGCGAACCCTGTAATAAAATCAACTAAGTTCATGCAATTAATTTTATTAATTAACTTATTTTTGCATGTATATTTGATTGTTATCAAATGTATTTATTCCAGTATAAAATTGTTTATAGTTATAATTGTGATTCAGAGAGTTTTCTTCAGTAATAAGTTTTGTTTTTGCTATTTTATCAATTTCCTACATATTTTTTATTCCTTACTGTTTCTGTTCTATCTCTGTTAGAAACTCTCTATTGTGGATACCCATGGGTGTCTAGGGAGCTGTAATAATTCATGACAACACAAACCCCAGCATCTCCTAAATCCCTATTTGCATATGCAGACCTCATCACCATGAAAAAATGATAATTAAAGTGAATCCAGATAATTACATTTTTTGCAGCCTCTCACAGATCCTGTCATCAATTTTCACCTTAGTGTGATATAACTTTGTCACCGTTTTCTCTCCCCAGAGGTGGTCTAAATCTTATTTCACACTGCAGCCATGGTGACCAAAATATCTCAGTTCCCTTTACCCTTTTCATGAGGCCCTCCTGAATTTAAATGAAGTGTTATATATATATAAATACATACTTTTTTATCTTTACCCACAGATCTGATATTTTCCTGGATCTTCAATGAGTATCCGACATTTGTGAAGCAGGATACTCGTCGCTTCATCTCCCAGGAGACAGGGAATCTGTACATCGCCAAAGTGGAGCCCTCAGATGTCGGCAACTACACTTGTGTGGTGACCAACACCGTCACAAAGACCCGTGTCCAGGGCCCACCCACTCCGCTTGTGCTCCGCAGTGATGGTAAGCTCCCACACTTAACCATACTGTAATAGCACATAAGAATACTGACTCCTTAGATAAAAGGATAGCTGTTTTTTTTAATAATAGAATATACAGTCACCAGCCACTTTGTCAGTTACATGCTGCTAGTACTGGATTTGACCTTCTTTTGTCTTCAGAACTGCCTTAATTCTTCTTGGCATTGATTCAAAAAGGTGCTAGAAACATAGAAGAAACTATCCCTCCCACATTACACCTCCAGCAGCAGCTTTAACTGTTGATACAAGTCTGGATGGATTCATACTTCCATGTTGTTTATGCAACATTCTGACCCGATCATCCGAATGTCACGACCAGACCACATTTTTCTTGTCTTCTGTCGTCCAATTTTGGTGAGCCTGCGCAAAGTGTAGCCTCAGTTTCCTGTTCTTAGCCGACAGGAGTGCGATCTATTGTGGACTTCTGCTGCTCTATCTCAACTGCTTCAAGGTTCATGGTGCTGTGCATGTAGAAATTTTCTTCTAGACACTTTGCTTGTAGCAAGTGGTTATTTTGAGTTACTCTGGCCATTCTCTTCTGAAAACAGAACTGCTGCTCACTGAATATTTTCTCTTTTTCGGATAATTTTCTATAAATCCTAGGGGTGGTTGTGTGGGAGAATCCCACTAGATCAGCAGTTTCTGAAATGCTCAGACAGCCCGTCTGTCAGTTAGGGTATGACGTCTTTTTGCCGTTACTTTGTCTCTTCCTCGTTCTATTGGGTGCTGTACTCTGTTGCTACACCTGTTGGAGTAAATAAATGTTTATTTCAATCCTGACAATTATTGTGGTCTCAATTTTAGGAGTAGTTTACCCAAAAGCAATGAATTTTAATAGTTTTATGCATATACATGTTTTCAAGTACACATTGTATTAAGTGTAAGAAAAAAACTATTATATTATGAAAAAAATCACACTACAAAGGCAGTTCCTAATTAGAGTTCTACTTGAATGTTTTTTTTTACCCTTTAAGACCGGCTGGAGCACCAGCAATCCAATTTGCATATCTATTTTTAAATGCCTGTTGAACTGCAACCAAATTCAATAGAGCAATGATTCTTTTTGCATATAAAACCAGAGGGGTTACTCTAATATGTTGGAATATACATCAACAAGTTGTCTATCAGGTGGTTTTCATGTGCACCACTCACTGCTACTGTACAACTGGAAATTATGTCATTTTCCTGGAAACTGTAGTTTTGAATTGTAGGCCTAGCACAGGTACACGTACGCTATTGAAAAATAATGTTTGACTTAATGATTTTCTGGATTGTAGTTTTCTGGAACACTTAGAACTTTGCAACATTTAAAATAGTTTATTTTGATGTACATACTGTCTTTTTGCAAATTGTGCACAATATGCATTTTATTTTTGGGGTTTTTTTTGTACAGTTTATAAAATGAGTGTATCAAATTTTCTGTGGTGTTAAAGGCTTTTGTGCTACTTTTTCATTTGCACTTTTGAGGAACACAGTTGTAATAATCGTACATCTAGAAAAATATGTGGAAAAAAAGATTTTTAATTTCTTTGTGGTTTATTGCACTTTTTAGGAATTTATTAGTCACTATGGACTTATTACACACATATTATTAGAATTTGGGATGTAAAGTTTGTACTGATGTATAGCAAAAATGTTACCAAAATGGCACTACAACATGTAAAAATGTTTAGATAATCTCTGGTGGACTTGTTCTATGGTAGGTCATAAAGTTTTAATAATCATTTCATCATGCGTTAAAAGTTTTACTTTCTGTGCTACTTTCATTATATTTGGATGGCGCTTTCCTTTAGTTTGTAGTTACAAAGTTTCAGTAAAAAAGCAGCTCCTCCATTATTACAGGTAAAGCGGGAATTACTCTGCAGATTTATGACGGCACTGCTTAGAATTTGTACAGGTCACAGCCTTAACAGCAATCTGACATGGCTTATGATGGTACACAAAAAAAAGTTAGTTTTAGAGAATACAAATGAAATTCAAAAGGTTAATTAGCTCTTCCTTTGCTAATTTCAGCCTGTCCTTTTACATGTGGACCTAATGCTTTAGGCTGGCCTTATCAAGCCACTTCAGTGGAAAGGTCATCCTCAGATAGTAATCTAATTGTAGGCTTCTATCCCAGAAACATGTTCCTTACTATATCTAGAGTAATGCCAAAAATATGAGCATGTCATAAGGGACATTTAATTTGGCTTTTGTTCACCCATTAATTACAGATGATTTGATGTAATAAAATGACATTTGAGAATTTAACATTATAACTCTGATTCTACCAGTCTTCCAGCCAGTGTTACTGAAAATCGTCTTTGTTTAAGTTACATACTATAGTAGTGTTTTAATATTGTTACCTCTTTAATTACTATTTCTAAGCATCAGTTATTAGAGCTAGAACCCCAATTCCAAAAACGGGTAGGACGCTGCATAAAATATAAATGAAAATACAATGCAATGATCTGAAAATTTTATAAACCAATATTTTATTCACAAAACAACATAGCAAAGACATCAAATTTTGAAAGTGAGACATTTTACTTCTTCATGAAAAATACTTGCTCATCTTGAATTTCATGGAGGCAACACATCTCCAAAAAGTCGAAAGTCCTCCAAAAGTCCAAAAAGACAGGGCTATGTTTCTCGCTGTGTAGCATTCCCTCTTTTTTGAACAACAGTCTGTAAACATCTGGGAACTGAGGAGACCAGCTGCTGGACCTTGGGGAGAGGAATGTCCCATTCCTGTCTGATATTGGATTTCAGTTGCTCAACAGTCCTGGATCTTCTTTGTTGTATTTTACATTTCATGATGCAACTGTTTTCAGTTGGTGAAAGATGTGGACTGCAGGCAGGTCAGTCCAACACCCAGACTCTTCTACTATGAAGCCATGCTGCTGTAATAGCTGCAGTAAGCTGTTCAGCATTGTCTTGCTGAAATATGCAAGGCCCTCCCTGAAAAAGATGCCATCTAGAGGAGAGCATATGCTGCTCTAAAACCTGTATATACTTTTCAGCACTAATGGTGCCTTTCCAAATGTGCAAGTTGCCAGTACCACAGGCACTAATGCACCCCCATACCGTCAGAAATGCAGGCTTTTGAACTGAGCGCTGATTACAACCCAGATGGTCCCTCTCCTCTTTAGTCAGGAGGATGCGACATCCATGATTTCAAAAATTAATTTCAAATTTTGACTCATTTGATCTCAGGACAGTTTTCCACTTTGTCTCAGTCTAATTTAAAATAGCTTTGGCCCAGAGAAGATTGTGGTGTTTCTCGATCATGTTCACATGTGTCTCCTTTTTTTGCATGTTAGAGCTTTATCCTGCATTTGTGGATGGCACGGCCAACTGTGTTCACAGACTATGATTTCTGAAAGTGTTCCTGAGCCCATGCAGTGATTTCCATGACAGAATCATGGCCGTTTACAATGTAGTGCCACCTCAGGGCCCAAAGATCACCAGCATCCAATATTAGGCCATGTTCTTTGCATTCGGAGATGTCTCCACATTCTTTGTCTTTTGATGATAAGGAGGACATGAAGAGGATTGATGGGACAGAAGAGGATGCAAGGAATAGGGTGAGATGGAGGTAGCTGATCAGCTGTGGCAACCCCTAATGGGGGCAGCTGGAAGACTGAAGAAGAAGAAGAAGAAGACAATATACCTTAAATGACTTAATATTCAATTTTACGTTAACAAGAAGAAGAGGAAGACATACTTTAATCCCTATATAGGGAAATTACAATTCAATTCAGACAGACACTTTTATGCTTTTATACAGTATGCATGGAGGAGGTGAACATGCAGGTCAAAGAGGTGGGTGAACACAGGCTGCCAATCACAGGCACCAGAGAGAGCAATGTAGGGGTTCGGTGCCTTGCTCGAGGGCACCTCAGCGATGCTCGGGGCGGAGTGGCCAACGCCTCTCCAGCCTCCAATCCACCTCCAGGGGTCCAAAATGGGGTCTTGAGTAAGTGGGTCCTGGGTTGACCTCCAGGTCCAGGTCCAGTCGGGTCTTGAATCGGCAGCCCTCAGTGACCCTCTGGTGTCAAATTGAGTCTCCCAACAGACTGAGCCACTGCCACCCCCAAACACAATCCTAAAATTTCTCCACAGTTTTTTAACTCAGTTTCTCATTGATTTCTGAACCTCTGCCCATCTTTACTTTTGAGAGACTTGGAAAGAGTGCTCTTTTTATACTCAGTCACATTACTGGCCTGTGGCCAGTGAACTTCATTAGTTGCAACATGTTCCCCCAGCTGTTTCATTTTAGTACTGCTTACTTTTCCAGTCTTTTGTTGCCCTGTCCCAACATTTTGGAGTCTTGTTGCTCCCATCAAATTCAAGATGAGCTAGTACGTTTTCATGAAATACTAAAATGTCTCAATTTCAACATTCGATATATATATTTTTTTATGTTCTTTTGTGAATTTTACGCAGCATCCCAACATTTTTGGAACTGGGTTTTATAATTCTGCTGGTTAGGATGAAAGTTTATCAGATTTTGTTCCAAGTAAATGCTTTATTTATTCACTTATTTTATGTTCACTGTACAGGTATGCAATGACATTAAAGGTATGCAATTCTATTCTGTTCTGTTGTGTAGCACTGCTGTTGTAATATGGGCTTGAGCTCACAGCTTTAAGGACATGGAGTTATTCTTTTTTAAATGCCTAAGCCTCTTGCATGACGTAAATACTGTGTCTGTTCGGCTAAATGTTGATGATACTAGATCTAGTTTAAAGAAAATAGCTAAACTGGTTTGTCAATGCTTAATCGAGCATTTTAGAGACTCCAGAGCACTTCCCATTCCTGCTTCTGCCCTTTCTTTTTTCATTGTATCATTATTTCACCACAGCAGCAGAACCAACAGATAAACAGCAGCCCTACCTCATGGTCATGAGGGGAGCTCAGGTAGGGGGGTGGGGGTGGGGGGGGGGGCTGGTTGG
>VUQH01016558.1:3294-15944 GCA_015106775.1 Etroplus canarensis | reverse complement strand
CAACGGCCAAATTCAGTCCTCAGCTGGGGAACCTCCCTATCACAAGGGCTGCTGTGGACAAAGTTGAAGATCCCTTCTGCAATCGGACTTCTCTGGTCTCTGGGCACTTCTTCACAGCACACCTTGACTCACGAAGACTGCGACGCTCAAATCCCAAACTTTGATAGCAAACAACTCCTTTTATTCTGCCCTGCAGCTGCACTGCCCCCCCCTGAATAACTCTGTCTCCCTCTCTGTCTGGCCCTCCAAGGTCAGATGCCTGTTGTTTACAGATAATGCATTCCAGCATTCCAGCCAGTGCACATTTCTCTTTGCCTCTCTTTTCCCTTCTTAAAAACAAGGTTATTATTCATTTCAAACTATTTTGTAACATTAGCTGTATTAATTCAAAATGTTACTTGTTCATTTAACTTCGAATGTGACTTCAAACATGCATTTAAAAGCACAACAATGCAGATTGGTTATATTTGCATCAGCAGAATCATTTCAGTCTTCTGTGTCTCATCATTACGAACATGCCTTCATGATGTTCTCTCTGAGCAGAGGGTCCAGAACTCTCAATCCTATCGACAATAGTTATTACACAGTTATAACTGCAGTTTCTTTTTTACATAGTAATATATATAGAGTGCATAGTTAATACCCAGTTGTTATAACTGCAGTTTATTATTTACCTAGAAGGTATATGTGAATGCCATATAGAAATGCATGAATGAGAATGTGGATAATGAAACTGTATATATTATGTGTGTGTGTGTGTTGTGAATAAATAAGGTGCACAGAAACTGATGTTAAAAAAAATCTGTAGGAATACCTTTGTTGGGACAGTTCACATAGTGTGTGAAGGTGGTTAGTGTATTGCTGAGTGACACGTGATTAAAGTCCCCTGAGATAACAACAAGTGCACTTGGGTGAGCAGTCTATAAAGCCCCTGTCACGCCTTGATGATTTAATAAGCGCATGCCGACATAGGAAAAAATCTGCAAATACCCTGGCATATGTTGATTAAGTTCTAGGCAACTTTTGTATAATTTAAACGCATGCTGAAGTATGCTGATATACGTCGAAGGATGGTGAGGTCGCTAGAAAATTTTGAGCATGCACAAAATCCCGATGTTTGCCATGGCTCATATGTCCTGCATATGAGGACCATATTTTGCAGGTATATTATGCATAGGGAGACTCACATTACTCATATGTCAAAATACGTGGATATAATGTTTAGCGTACCCAAAACGTATTAATAATCTATGAGTAATGTGGTATAAATGGGCTTCAAGTTGTGAATGCCGGCAATACGCTAGCATTAGCTGGCATAACGTTCAATATATGTTACCAATATGTTATGTATATGTCCATTTAACATCATTTTTCTGCATATGCCAGCATTTTAGAGGAATTTGGATGTGTCAGCATTAGCTTGTTAAATCGTCATGGTGTGAGGGCCCTAACTGGGCTATTGCAGAGTGTGTAGTTTTTAATATGGAGGATTTGCAGGCTGACTGTGGTACTGTACATATACCATCACTATAATGGTGTGTGAAAAGTCACGTGGTAAATTATATGGATGTAATCCAACAGCACACATTTCAATGTCCGAGCTGTAGATGCACTCTTTAATCATAATATCAGCAGGATTACACCACCGGTTGTTAACATGAATAGCAAGTCCACCACCTTTCTTCTTGCTGCTTGCCATGCTCTCCCTGTCAGCTCGAACAATAGAAAATCTGTTGATGGTCACGTTGTCATCAGGAATCCACTCGTGCAGCCATGTCTCTGTGAAACACAAAACACTGCACTCGCTGTATTTTTTCTGAGTTTGATCCAGTGATGTCTTCCTCCATTTTATTTCCCAGTGATTGACTATTTCTCATGACAACAGAAGGCAAACATGGTTTAAACCTCCCTTTCTCTGTTGCTCTCCACCGTCTGGTGTTGCCCTGTTTCCTTCTCCACCTAAAACCCCCTCTGCATCCTCCATGTGTTTTCCTGTGAATGTCAGCAGGAATATCTACTGGTTTTGCCACAAAAGTGTTTGGTATGAGTTCCATTAGTTGGCCCTTTGTGTACACTGTTTGGAGCTTTATGATCCCCAGTGGTCTGGTGTCCTAAAGAAAAGCAGGAGCGGCATGATCCCTAGAATATCCAGCGGTGGGCTTCATTATTCCCCATGGTCCGCTGTCCCTTCGAAAATCAAAGAGGACGCAGAAACTTTGTCAGAAAGCACTATGAGAAGATCAACAGTTAAGGAAAGATAGACAAGAAATCTAAAAAGTAAGAAAAACATGAAAGACTAGGGAAAAAAAATGGAGAGTCTGTCACAGGCTTCACGCAGTTTGGTGCATGTGCACTAAAAATGACACACCTGGTAACAAAAACACCTGTTGCTCATCAAATTCCTGTACTTACTCTCACTTGAAAAACTGTATGGTTTGATACAAAATATGTTATGCTCTATGTTGTTAAACTTATCTAGGTGTAAATACCAAGGAATGAAAGCTGATCTCAATATCAATGACCTTGATGTCCTCTATATATATTAGCCTATAAACACAAGTCCCTCAGGATTTCACTTCCTAAATATGCAATATACCACATTAAGAGAACTGTTTGCTCAGTTTTTATGACAGGTGTTTGAACATCCAATACTTGCACTTTAATGGTGAAACAAACCCATTTCCTTTAAATCTAGAGGTGACACAAAGAAAGAGAAACAGGAAGAATTTTTTTTTTATTGCTTATAAATTCTTTCCAATTAGTGCAGCCCTGAGCAGTGAGTGGAGAAACAGGTTTTACTTTTTTAAGGGAAAGAAATCTCACAGGAGACAGCCTTTGCGTTTGAATTTTCAGCATAATCACCATGGACTTTTTTTAAACCCTGTAGCAGAAATTGTTGGTGCACTGATTGCCCATGCATATAGTACTGTGCAAAAATATTGAGACACCCCTCATTCTTTACAGTATATTTTGCTAGGAAAATGGGGAAAAAATGTGCAACAATCAGAAATAGAACAGTAGTAGCGCAATACTTAATGCAAAAACAGAGTTTCTACAATTCTAACGAGCTGGAAAGTCAATATTTGGTATGACTGCCTTTATTCTTCAATACAGCCTAAACTCTCTTAGGCAAATTTTCATGTTATTTCTTGAAGTCATCTTTGGGAATAGTTCTCCAGGTTTCTTGAAGGACATTCGAAAGCTCGTCTTTGGATGTTAGCTGCCTTTTGTTCTGTTCTCTGTCAAGATAATCCTGCACTGCTTCATGTTGAGGTCTGGGTTTTGGGGAGGCTAATCTATTACTGATAGGGTTCCATTATATGTTTTTCTATCCAACTAGGCTTTACTGCATTGACAGTGTATTTGGGGTCACTTTCATGCTGAAAATTGAAGCTGTTACCAATCATTTGCTTTCTAGATGGTATTGCACAGTAGATCGAAACCTTTCAGTACTTTTCTGCTTTCATAATTCCATAAATTTTGAAAAGATACCAAATACCACTGGTTAAAATGCAGCACCAAACCATGATGGAGCTGTGTTTTACAGATGGCCGTAGACACTTAATGATCTTTCCTGATCTCCTTCATACATACAGATGATGATTTTATCAAAAATTTCAAATTTGGGTTCATCAGTCCAGTTCTTGTGTAGTTTTGTAAACCTCAGCCTTTTCTTCCTGTTTTCCTTCCTTAAGAATGGCTTCTTGGCAACCACCCTTCAGCTGAGACCAGGAGGTTTTGATGTAAAGTAGATGGATCACCTGAAGAGCCAAATCCATCTCTCAGTACTGTGTCAGGTCTTTGCTGGATTTTGTCCCCCATTTCTTAATAACATGACTTTCAGATAGTGTTTTTCTGCTGTAGATATGTTATTTGGCAGACCACTTCTTCTGTCTTTTCCAGTTTCTTCAGATTTTTCTCAAGGACACACTGCAAACCATGATTTGGTATGCCAGGTTTTAAATTAATAAATCTTTGGGAATCACCTTGTTGGTGCAAAAATACTATTATGTCTGTCAAACCATGTTATCTTTGACATTTTTGTATATTCCACTAAAGAAATAGGAACAAATTATATGCTTGCAACAGGCTGTTAGTTGTATTACATGTCTTTTTAACGCTTGGATAATTCAGAGTTTGGTATTAAGTGGCTTAACAAACAAACAAACAAACAAACAAACAAACAAACAAACAAACAAACAAACAAACAAACAAACAAACAAACAAAAGAAAACAAAACTGCCATGGTCCTGGGATTTTTAGTTTACTTTTGTATGTTTTGTGAGCTTGGGTTATGGTTTCTGAATTTCTTAGTTCTCATGTACTAATTATTGTAGTCCCTGTTTTTTGCTTGAGAATTAGTTCTAGCCCTGTCTAAGTTTAGTATGGTTTATTGTATTCTTTAGTTAGGATTTTGGATTGAGTTCTTCATTAATCTATAGGCTGTTTAAGTATTTCTGGTTTTCTCCTTATTTCTCCAGCATTTAGAACCTAGTTTCATGACTGTTCATAGTTCTGTCTCCAGAGTGCTTTATGTTTTAGTCCTATTATACCAGCCTCCCCTGTGCTCCATCCTTGACCTTCTAATATTTCTTTGTATTGTCTGTATTCTCATATTTTGCCTGTTATGCTCTGCCTTTGGTTATTCTAGTTTTTAGTTACTTTAAGGTTGATGTTCTTTTTTGTTTTAGGCTTTTACTGGCTCACATCTGCTCATGTTCATTTCCTTATTCCTACATATTTGAGATTCACATTTTGTTAGGATTCTGGTTTCGTTATCCCTGTAGTTTCCGTGTTTTCATTATGTTCCAGTCTCTCATAGTTCAAGTAGTTATGTTTTGCATTCCTTCTCTGCCTCCTGCATTTTCTATGTGTTTTTTATTCAGACTGTGCTTAGTTTGTGCTTCTTCTCTTGTGTTCATGTCTTATGTCAAGTTCAGTCTTGTTTCTACATTCTCACTTTTGTTCTCATTTCCTGTTTTAATTTATACCAGTCATGTCTTGTGCAGTGTCTAGTTTTGCTTCCTGCTTCTGATGTTACCCGTGTTTCCTTCTCATCTGTTGCCACTTTCCTCCTTTTGTTTGTGTCTACTTATACTCTGCCTCTCTTCAGTTCTGTCACGTTGTTATTCTTAGTCTATGTTTCCTTATGTCAGAGTGTGTTCCTGTTCCTCATGTTTCCTTGCTTAGTTTTGTATCTTGTGGACTTTGTTTATTTTGAAGGCCTTATCAGCAGTAAAAGCTTGCTTCAAGTTTTACTTGTTTGGCTACCTGGAGTCCTGCATATTGGGTCCTCTCTCCCCCCTCTCTGGCAAACAGTGACAAAAAAATTCCTCTGAAATGGTCAGGTGCAAAAAATAGACCAAAAATAAGTAAGAAAACAAACACATCTTCAAAGAAAAACCCTGAAACACCCTTAGAAAGCCTAGAGAACTATTGCTCAAGACCACTTTAAAAATCATGAGAATTGATGATTGCACAGCACTGTAGTTTGTGTTTTTATTTCATTTACATTTTGTATGTATTTACCTGTGCTATAAAGTTGATGCAAATGTAATGGGACTTAATCCATAATTCAGAGTCAGGTTTGCTGCTGCTATTGTATATATCAAAATATACGAAATAATTACCTGTAGTACAATATTTTCATGGTTTATGATGATAAATTGTAGTTAAGGTCTTTCCTGCAAAAAAATTAATTGGTGAAATAATAAACCACTTTTACTGTAGTCCTTGTTGATCCTTTTATTCTACTCTTTAAAAATACTTTGTGATGTTTGCTGTATGGCCAGCAGATGTCAGAAGTAGTCCTCACAACCTGGGTGTTCCTCCGTGCGCAGATCTCATTATTGTCTTCAAGCCTTTGTCCTTGCACATTTTACATGTAGTATAAATGTTCAGCTGCATGATACAGACATACCTTTATGTTTAGCTTTTGTGTGAATCCTCTCAGGTGTGTAAATAATTATTTTAGATGAGGATGTTTCCACTGAGTCTGTTTGTGTGCCTTGTTGATTAATGAATTATTGGGTAGAGAACAAAGAGGGTGGGTGAAGGAATATGCCGCACTCCAGCTGTGTACCCTATAAAGATGCAGATGTGGTAAATGCATGAGTCAGTGATGGAGGAATAGTGCAGAGACTGACTGCACAGAAAAGACAGCAGTGGATAAGTAAGGCAGACTTTGAAAGAGGAAGATAGACAAGCAGTCAGACAGACAAATAGACTGACAATCAGGCAGGCTGGAGCGGGCAAATAAACACTAGTACCTGTACTGTATGGATAATGACATGGTTTTAGAGATGAAAGCAGAAACAATGCAAATAGCCCTCATTCACTGCAGTTACCATGACGACCAACCACCTGAACTTGGAGGTAGGTCCCAGGAGAGGTCCACAGGAGGGAGAAGCAGGACAAGACAGGTATGTGTATGTGTGTGTGTGTGTGTCCTGGTTTTGTAGTTTGACAAGTCTGCAATGTAGCTTCTCACTAATCATAAGTTATCCCAGTGTTGTGCAATGGCAGCACCCCTGGGAAGCCCAATTTAATATACAGAAAAAACATTGTGTCTTAAGTCACTGTGTGCTGTGACCCTACTCAACCAGCCACCTCACATCTCCATATCTTATAATGGATTCACTTTGATGTGACTGAACTCAAGATGCCCTGCTCCAATGTAATCAGGTATCCACTCTGAACCTCAGACTGCCTGCATTGAAGTCTGTCTACTTTCATGGGTGGTAGCCAGTCCGGCAAAGTTTCTCACTTCTGTGTTACTGCTACTGATTTACAGTCAGACTTGTATCTCTCGAACATCCTATATCAGAAGGTACAGAGAAGAGATGAGAAGACTTTTTGTTTGATTGTTTACTGTTTTTGTTGATGGCCACAGAGGAAGCCATTTCTCAAAATGTCTTTTTAAGCAAACTTTATTTGCAGAGTGGACTGGTTGTTTGGATCCCCATTTCACAACACTTTACACAAAAACTCACATTTGAAAGTAATATATCCACCAAAAGAAAAAACCCAACTCATATTACATCATTGTTTTCCACTTTCTAGAGAAATTCCAGTGATTTATATTGTATACATGGATCAATCAAGGGTGGGGCAGTGGTGCAGTGGTTAGCACTGTTCCTTCACAGCAAGAAGGTCCTGGGTTTGAATCCACCAGCTGGCTGGGCCCTTTAGTGTTTTTGCATGTTCTCTCTGTGCCTGCAGTTTCTATTTGGGTACGCAGTCCAAAGACTTCCAGAATTAGGTTAATTGGCTGTAAGTGTGAATAGTTGTCTGTGTCTTTGTGATAGACTGGAAACCCGTAACCCGACAAACGCCACTCGTTATTATTATTAGTCATTTTCAAGTGTTCAGGATGAAATGCCATCTAAATCTTCATCACATTTTCAAGCCCTGGCTTATTTATATTTTTTTTTGTTAAGCTTTCTTATCAAACAGCAGTCCTCACCAAAAAACAAAAAAACAGCAAAAAACATAAAAATAATCTAAAACAAAACATCGAGATAGCCACTTTCAAAAATTCTGCATCCAAGCCCATTGATAGGTTTATCGACTGTATCCACTGTTCAGTTCATTTGTGTCTGTGATAATAGCCAGTGGATTTGCTGGTGCTTTGACTAATCCTTTGTGTTGGTGTAGGGTAAAGTTGGTGGTCTAGAAAACATTAGGCTGGTAACTTTGCTGACCTTAGCTAAAGATATGTCCAATACAGAGACATTTACATTCTTGCTTGCTGATTGTTGTAGAATGGGTCCTTTAAAAAGAGGGGGTATATTTGCTGTCAATTTAGAATATACAATGATACTTAGATGGGGGTATTAAAAAGCAAAAGATAAAAACTGTAAAAGGAAAAAATGGGGGGTTCATGAATTGTGTTCTGGATTTATAGGTTTTACATGGTGTTACGTTTATAGCTTACAGCATTAAGTTAATTGACATGTTAACAGGGTTTCCCTCATTCCCTCACTCGTTCACACACGTAAAAACATTATGATATTTTACCAATAAACACAGTGAGTGGACAATCACTACATGCAACTATTATGTGTTTTTTTACTTGCAGGTGATCCCATATAAAAATGAGAACTGGTATTTTAGGCATAGCAATTAATTTCCAGGCTGCACCTATCATTATAAAGCAAAATTTTAATTACTCATTTCAGGGCAGTTATGGTTGGAGCGCCAGCACACTAAAGATAGGGGAGGGGGATTTACAGCAGCTATTGTGGTGAGTGCGATTTTTGTGACAATCACACCATAATTATGTGTGGGGACGCAGCCAAGCGCAACATGGCCCAATGTCATTAACTTGCAGCCCACCTCAGACCGAAAGGGGCTTGGGGGTTGTCATTATTTTCTATTATTCTGAGAGGAACAAAAATCCAAATAAGCATGGATAAGGGGAAAAAAGAAAAGGAACACAACCAAGCTTGATGCCACAGGCTTAGCCAGCTGTTTGACATTCAGTAGTTAAACCTTGCTATAGTGAAAAGAGTGGGGTCACAGGGATAATATTGCTTGAAGAACAACGTGAAATTTCATTAGGTCTGCTAATGCCTCCCTGACATTACTGATAAAACCTTGGCTGCTTGCTAATGGGTGCTAAAGAAGCGGATATCTGTGGCCTGTGGTAACTGTACCATGTCCGATGGCAGGTAGTGGAGGGATTTGGCTTGAATTCAGAGCTGTTTGCAACAGAAACATGTTGCTGCACACAGTGTGTGACCGTGACAGCCCTGCCTTATCAGGAAACACGATACTGAGGCAATGAGGCTCTATTCTTTCACACTTCTATGACTACCCTGCATCCTAAGGAGTGTAAAACACATTTAACAATCCTGTTTTTGAAAAAATATTTCTTTAACTTACAATGGCATGGCTCCATTTTACTGTGCTGCTGTTGTTCTGTTCCAGGATTCAAGAGGGGCTGTTGTACAGTATTCATGACAGACATTTTGGAATTATGGATGAATATTTCATAACCTGATGGAGTGGGATCCAGCCTGAGACTCTGTTGGCAGTGGATACCACTCATACTGTCACACTCATACTGATGCCTTGATAGGTATCATCCCCTTGAAATGTCAATGTGAAGTGATCTGAGAATCTGTCGATGTTTCCTGAAAAGGAAAACTAAGAAATCGAAACAGAGAGAGGCAGAGCGATTGTCTTACCAATAAGTGCTGATACATATTTTAATCTGTTACATGTTTCAAGGGCAGTGGCAGTCATCCTGTATGGGAGCTGGGAGTGCCTAATGGTACTCTTACTGTCCAAGCTCCTGTGGGCTTTTCCTCACGCTGCACTGGTCATCTGTGGATAAGAGGAGGAGTAACCCACTGACAGGCAAGGTTCACCTCCTCCAACACCCTTCTGAACTGCTGCTCTGGAAACACCAGCATGCAGGGGTGGGACTGGGTGTCTGCTATCACTGACATCTATCATAACAAGTGTCTGAGGGACATCCATTACCTGGCCCTCAGGGTTTCTTTTTATTTTACTTTGCTTTGCTATCTCTCATTTTTACTTTACTTCATAAACCGGAGCTGCTGAGGAGCTAGTAATCCAGACTGCAGGCTAGAGCTGAATGAAGGAGAACACATGGAGAGGGCTTGGAATTATTGGCTTAATTAGTCCTACAGGGAGCAAAGATTGAATGACTTGCCATAGTGAAGATACTTATGCACAGGTGTGAGGAGGCCACTGAAGCATACATGCACGTGAAAACGTTTTCTGACGTCTGCTGCTCAGGTCCATGAGGCTCCTGCCTTCCATGCAAGGAGGGCATGAGAGAAAATTGTTCTTCTTTTTGTAAAGTTAATGGAGCATTGGTTTCTCAATGGGAAAATAAATGGAGCATTTGAAAGCTGACCCATGTTGGACATGAGCCTAAAGTTAACAGCATTATAAAAAAGTGGCAAGAATATTCTTATCCTTTCTTTACTAACTTTATGCTGTGCACCTAACATTAAGTATTCTTATTTATTCATTCATTTTATCTTGCGACTGGGGAGCTTGGGAGGGAGACTGGGTAAACCAAGGAGGGTTCAGTGAAAATAATTTTAAACAATATAATAAAATATGGAATGATGCTGGCATGTAAGTGTTTCTACAAAAAACAGCTGTAGTTTTCTGCTTAAACTGATACTGTCTAGCTATGCTTGAAACGATGGGCTTCCGATTTAGATAAAATATTTGGCTCTTCAGGAATGACATATGGGTGAGGTTTTAGTGCTTCCAATAAGAGTATCTCCAGGAGCAGTATATTATTTAAATAACTCCTTTTTAGCCCCTAAAGGATCTAGCTTTAAGGTGCTTCTGTTGTGCCTCTGTCTTTGAAATAGACATTAAAGCTTTTTCAGCTTTAAGGATGCTATTGTCAAGTTGACCCTCATATCTGACCTCATGGTGAGGAGGGAAGCATATAGACAATTTTCACTGACAGAGATAAGTTAAGTGTGATGCTATTAATGCAATAAAATGCTGTCAGTTTTCACTGCAGGTGTATTAACCTGTAGAGGGCAAAACAGCTCTCTTCCACTGGGAAGTGAGCATGGTGGCATCAAAATTAATATTTCATTGCTTTTACTTTTTCTTTATTTAAGTTGAGAGGCCAGCAGTCCAGTGGATGTTATTCATCAGAGTTTATGACTTCATTATCTTTACTTTGAACCAAAAGTCATACTACAGTAAACAGGAGCTAAACTTTGCAGATGCTATAGTAACCACTAAGCAGAAGAGTGCAATGAATAATTTCCCACTGTTCTCAAATAAAATATCAGATATTTGCTACTAATTTAATACTACCAGAGATTTTTCATTTGCTCTTTTCTATGACACAAGGAGCAAAAAGAGAGAATTGTTAACTTTGTCTGGCCCTTGTGTGTGCTCTGTTTTATTTGGACCTCTGTGAATCTTTGATCCAGGACACCTCCACACAAGCTCTGTCTTAACTAGATGGTTTCTAAGAGACAGCAAATAGTTTTTGAAGCCTCTTTGATGGAGATGACAGCTTGGAGCCACAATAAGGAGGTTAGTTTTGTTCTGATTGCAGCACTCCCTTTGAATTGAGCAATTTTGAATCACTTTTCACCACCACAATGGAAGAGCTGGACACCAACTGCTGTCATTTGAATGCAGGTTATTTTCCAGCTCATTAAGCATATTGATACCAGTAAACCAATGGTAGATTTTAAAGAGGATTACACCCTGCTAAGTGCTTTCATTAAAAGTTTTTTTGGTTTTGTTTTTGTGCATCAAGGAAACTGAGACTGTATAATACAACAAATTATACTAAACAACATATGATATTAAGAGGAAAACACAGTGAAGCACAAACTACCAATTACTTCACCCTGGGAGAAGTCAAATTATACCAGCACTCAAGAGAGAAATTTTGTTTAACTAAAGACACTACACACGATATATGGACAAATGTACTGAGCCACCTACACATTACAACTACTAGAGCTTTTATGAAATCCCATTCTAAATTAGTAGAGCTTAAAATGGAGTTAGTCCCCCCTTTGGAGCTAACTACATCCACTGTCATAGGAAGGTGAAGGTGGATGAATTTAAATACTTAGGACAATCTAAAGCAACTGACAGAGCACAGGAGAGGTAAAGAAGAGAGTGCAGGCAGGGTGGAGTGGGTGGAGACAAGTGGCAGGGGTGCTTTGTGACAGAAGAACAGCAACAAGAGTGAAAGGGAAGGTTTACAAGACAGTAGTGAGACCTGCTATGATGTATGGTTTGGAGACGGTGGCACTGACAAAAAGACAGGAGGTGGAGCCGGAGGTGGCAGAATTGAAGATGTTGAGATTTTTCCTGGGAGTGACCAGGATGGATAGGATTAGAAATGAGTACATCAGAGGGACAGCTCAGGTTGAGGAGTTTGGAGACAAAGTAACAGAGGCAAGGCTGTGATTGTTTGGACATGTGCAGAGGAGCGATAGGGGATATATTGGACAAAGAAGGTTGAGGATGGAGCTGCCAGGCAGGAAGAGAAGAGGAAGACCACAGAGAAGGTTCATGGATGTAGTGACGGAGGACATGCAGAGGGTTGGATTGATAGAAGAGGATGCAAGGGATAGGGTGAGATAGAAGCAAATGATCATCCCTAACAGGAGCAGCCAAAAGAAGAAGATGATATTTGATTTGGCCAAATGCCCTTCCTAATGCAACCCTTCCCATTTACTGGGGCTTGGGACCAGCACTAGGAATACACTGGCTTGTGCCTTTCCCCCATGGCTGGGTTGGTGGCACCCCATTACAGTACCACACTTAAATTCAGTGAGCTCTTTAGAGCTTTGTAAAGAGAGACTGCATGACTAGGTGCTTAATTTTATAATCTTTTGGAAATGGGGCTGAATCAAACATCTGAATCAGTGATTACGAGGTTTGGACTAATACTTGTGTCCATATAGTATAATACAATGCAATAGTCACAATTTACATCTATTTTACAAAATAGTAACATGCCAACAATACATCCAATGCCTACTAAAATGGCTTGATTGTTGTTTACAGCCATAGGCTGCTTATTAAAGATGGACATAGCAAAGATGAGGTCACCCACTGTTTTTTTTTTTTTTTTTTTTTTTTTCCTTTTTTTTTTTTTTTATAATTTTTTT
>VUQH01016555.1:9207-22873 GCA_015106775.1 Etroplus canarensis | reverse complement strand
TAGATACCGCATCTCGTTTTATTTCCGTTACCTCATTTTCCAGTGTAGACGTCCGGTTCACTATATCAGTTAGACGAGCATTTATGCCGTCCAGCTTTTCTCCAAACTCTGCCCGGAGTGACCTCACCTCCTCCCGGACTGTTCCAAACTCTGCCCGGAGTAGCTTAAACTCTGTTTCAGAGTTTGCCCGGAGTGACTTCAACTCTGTCCAAAATCTGTCATAAGTGACTTCACCACGTTCAGAGCGTCCGCTTCACCAGCCTTGCTATTGGCGCTAGCTCCTCCGCTAACGTTAGCCGTTATACCTGTTGGAGTCATTTCACTGGCACCTCCGAGTCTCCGAGTAGCCATGCTGCTTTGTTTGGTTGCAGAGGGTTTTGGCATACCAGTACGGGGGTTTAACTTTCAAAGTTAGTGCTATTTATTCGGGAGTTTAGATTAAATTGTGCATGATCGTACAGAGCTCCCACACTACGCTGCCAGCTTGGTCACGGTTACCATGGCAAATCTCTACAGCCGAGATTTTAGCAGAACTTGCACACAATGGTCGCCTAATGGGTCCTCACCCAAATTGTACTCAAGGTCACGTTGTTTTACAGGCACTTTTTCCATTTTCACAAGAATTGTCACTACTAAGAGTAGTGCTCTGGATTGTAATGTTCAAAAAATGAGCGTTTGTCCCTCTGCCATCTATCTCTCTGATACTGTGACTCGTGTGGGATTGTGAGTCGGTAGACCTACTACGTCGCTGATGTTCTGTTACCCATATAGATCGCTTTACTCTGGCAGACATCAGTCAAAAATATTTTATTTTCTGCTTTTTGTCACAGAATTTTTCACTCAGATAAAACCGCTGGGAAAAATAGGCAGTTTGTGTTTTGTTAACGGACGTCTTCATCTAGTTTCTTTACAAAAATGTGCTTTTTCTTTTAAAGAGAAAAATGAAGTTCATCCTAGCAGAAGTGACCGCCCATCATAACATTTTGACATATTTGCTGTCTCTCTAGAAATTTATTATTTTGTGTGTATTAAATAAGTTGAGTTTACTTTTTCTAGGATGGATTTTTGTGGTTTAGCACAACTTTTGACTGTGAATGAACAATTATTAAGTAACAAAATGGCTCAGTCCAATGTAGAACAGTCTACTTAAAAAGCGACTTTACGCTTTATTAAGAACACCATATTTAAACTATGAAACGCTATGAGCACATCTCATTCTCAAGTTTGTATTGTTAAAGCCATTTCTGGTTTTAGATGAGCTGTGCTATTTGTTCTTGTGAGAGTCTCAGTGTGGAGGCTACTTCTGATAACGGCGGTTCACTGTCTTTACTGAACAATGTGGGCAATTTTCAGTGCCTGCCGGTGTTTTCTATCATGTTACTACTCTCAGCAGTTTGTTTCTTCTCCCTCTTGAACAGATAGCGTGAGTCATTTCCCTTCCAACTTCACTCCCACAGACTTTCTCAAAGAGCTCCTTGATACAGGAGGCCCACTCATTTTACACTCAATAAAACCCTCACTGTCCTCTGCGTCTTTAAACAGACCCGGGACCAGCAAGTCGACAAAAAACTTTCACCTCGATCCCCTTGACCTCCATAAAGGTACACCCACATTTGTCTGAGCTGCCCGGGCTCGGCTTGGCTCAGCAGGGCTTTGGGATTTTCCCTTGGTGTGATTTGTTGGTTTGCTGAGGTTCAGTGAGGGTGGATCACTCAAGTCATCCCAGGGATTTTTCTGCAGGACTTTGGTCTGCATTTTGCTTTTCAGAAGTATGTCCACAGTTGGAACTATAAAGCAGCCACAGTTTGTCAGTGTGTTGACAGTTAAGTCATCTTCTGCATATATGGGGATGCATGAGTACAGGGGCTTGTACCATGAAGCTGATGACCCTCGTGAAGTTCATCTGTGTAATCATGAGTGTGACTTTCTTTCATCACCAATATGAGCTGGTCTAAAAGACCGTAAGTCCGCAAGTCCTCAAAATCAGTTTTCCCACTTTCCAGTGGATGGACTCTTTCCTTTCAGGACCCTCAGGACAATCCGTTTATCCTTTTAGCCAATTTTTACAGGTCCAGATCACACCGGCAGCTTCTTCCTGAAAATAATTTCCTGGCCAGGTGGGATGTAAATCCCAGTGGTTTTCCTTCCACCTGGATATAACTAGAAAAACCCCTGAAGGGAGACAACTTCAGCCTCAGCTGTCTCCTTCCTGCACTGAGGGGTATTTGTGTTAATCTATTGCAGGGGTATCAAACCCACGGCTCTATTGTCCATCTCCAATGGTTCCCCGTGGCTTTAACGAAGACAGAATGTAGTAGTAGCTTAGGCTGCTCCCCTGTATTCTACTCAAGGGGTTGCCACAGTGGATTAATCCACATCAGTACTTTGGCAGAGGTTTTACACTGGATGCCCTTCCCGATGAGACCCTCCATAGTGAGAAGGGTTTCTGTCCCCACCTGGAATCGAACCTTTCAATTGTAAGGTAAATGTGTAAACCACTACACTACAGGGGGACATAACAAACATAGAATGAATTTGTAAGTTATCCTTATAATTTTGCTTAACCTCAGTTGTGGTGGCTAACATGTATGTAGTATGTAACAGTACGTAAATGGACAGTCCTGAGTCGTGTTGGAGGAAAAACAGAGTTTACCAGTGCATGGACAAATGTTGCTTTGGTTGCCAACGCTGCGGTCTCACTGCTATGCTTTAGTCAAAATAAATTTGAAACTTTACTAGTTTTTGTTTAATTTTACTATATTTAAAGCTACTGGGCTGCTGCATTTTGTAATTATTTATATCACTGTAGGCTCATTTTAATTTGGTGCATTTACAGAAACATAGGCAGGACTCAAAGTGGCCGGCAGCACTGTTTTAAAGAAGGGCTGCACATGTTAATACATATTTTATTAGTAATAAAAATAAGACTATATAACAATTTTATTTGTTACAGTTCTGCGATTCAATAAATTCAATAATAAAAAAGGTTATTTATAATGAAAATGCAAAGTTATAGTACTAAATGCACCTTATGCTGCTCCCTTGTATTTTCCACAAGGGGTCGCCACAGTGGATCAATCCACACTGGTAGTTTGGCAGACCTTTTACACTGATGTCTTTCCTGCTGCAACGCTCCATAGTAAAAGGGGTTTGTGTCCCCACCTGGAATCAAACCAGGGACCTTTCGCTTGTAAGGTGAACATATAAACCACTAGACTATGGAGGTGTACTAAATAATTATAAATAGCCCTGCAGAATATTCAAGTACACCTATTAGTAGTAATTATACTTAATAGGCTGTGTCACCTTCATCAAGATAATATAATATATGCTTTATGAATATCCTACATTTGGGAAATTCTTTTGTTACCACAGGGAAAAAGTTAAACACAACAAACTTAAAGGAAATGGCTTAAATAACTAGACATTGCAAGGGTGTACAAATTTTTTGAGTCTGTAATTGATTAAAAATGGCTGTTTTCATAGTAAAAGGTTTCGACCCCTGGTACAGTCCCCTCCAAAATAATGGAACTGGAGGGGCAATTTGATTGGGCTATGAACTATATACATTTGCTTGCAAGAGCAAAGCTTTGGAACACGGCAAACGACAAGTGTTTCTTATTACCCATGAAGCATGGTGGAGGTTGTGTCATGGCTTGGGCTTGCATGGCTGCTTCTGGAACAGGCACAATCACTTGTGCTTATAATCAGATCTATACTTGTGTCTTTTATAAATCGTTAGTATATTCAATTTTTAGTTGAAGTTTGGTTTAGAAAAAGAGCGTAGTTTGAGTAAAAACAGACCTTTTAACAACAAAACCTTTGACAAAGCCCTGAAGGCAGACTTCACCTGATGGTTCTGACAGTAATATTACTTGTGATGCTGTAGAAACACCAACACTGTGATAACAGCTCATTCAAGGGTAAAGCTACACTGTGTATCACAGTCGTCATGACAGTGATATAGCATGTTCATTACTAACACAGAGCACCAAACCGCGTTTCAGTTCTTTGTATTCCAGCATGATTCAAAGGTGTTGCAAATAACTTCAAAACCTCCACATAAGTTTTATAATTTTAGCTCAGACAACAGTTAAATCATCACTATGTTCTTTGTTCTGTCCTTTTAGAACCAATGACATTCTTTTTCCATTTTAATGAAGAAACCAAATAATGTGGTTTCCTTTTTTTCTGACTACTGTCTGTCTGTCTCTACAGATTCATACTACCAGGACCCAACCAGGTGTAACCCAGGTGAGGCTAACTTTTGATGTTATCTGTTTCTTGATATGGTCTGTGTGTAAAAATTGCACACCAGCAGGGGGCAACACCTTTGGCTGCAAAAAACATTCCAGTCCTATAAAAGTCTTTGGGGAAACATCCCTCAGTCGGGACTTCTATGCACACTTTCTTTAGGAGTTCATGGGCTCACTCATTCATTCTGGGTCATACCGAATAAAACTTTAAGTATAATTTTTGGTTTTTCTAAGCGTCAGTAAGGAGTAGGGACACCATGATACCAGAAATTTAGTAGTTTGTACCAGCATCAGTAAAATCATACAATTCTCAACACCAAATTCAGTACCACGCTAAAAAGAAGAAAAATATACATATAATTTGGTCAGATATTTGGATAAATCATGGTGTGCTGGTTCAGTTTGTTTTCACCTAGTAGTTCTCACTCCAAATGCAGTTGCTCTGTGGCCCACCCCACAGTTTGAGAACCTCTGGTCTGAAGAATGAACATGTTTAACCAGCTGACTCAAAAGCTTTTCTTCTGGCATTGGTTCCCCTCACAGAATCCAGTCCAGACTTCCCAATGGACTCCAACAACCTCCATTGCAGAGGACCAAATGGAGGTAACCCGTGCTTCTCGTGTCTCTACCATTTTCCCAGTTCAGCTCCTCCTATACCAGTGATACTGATAACGCTCGTATTGGTCTACAGAGCCCTGAGTGTAGCTCAATAGTTGCAGACACAGGGGAAACAGAACCAAGAACCAACACGTCTGAAGTTCGCTAAATAATGTTATTACTTGTTTAATCCATATGAAGAGGTTGTGGTTTACAGTTGTTTCAAATTTGCCATGTGGCCTTTTTGTCCAAAAACATTTGAATGTGTCACCCCTGTCTTTAAAGGTGTTTAAAAGTCACTTGAACACACAGTCAAACAACCATCATGAGTGGACTTAAATTTGCAAGTTACAACTGCATTCTTTCCCCACTCAAGGAGGTGGAGCTTGAACAAAGTGGCTCTTTGTCAGTTTTGTCAAAAAAAAAAAAAAAAAATTTTAATGAAAGGTTCTCTGACTTTGTGTGTCTGTAGATCGCTGCAGATGTAAGACAGTCAAAATGAATATGAGAACCTACACTAAGAACAACTACAACTATGGTGAGTCCCCTTGTCGACTGGTTTTGTACAAATGAGGCACTTCTGTCATTGTTTTTTCCTCTTAATGGAGCTACATAAGTTGTTTGCAACATAATATAATAGTTTTGATTTGATGTTTTTATTCCTGTCGATCCCACTGAGATACAAATCTGTCTGAAGCTCTGAGAAGATGTTGGGAGTGTTTACAGTAAGAAAGTATTCACGCCCCTTGAACTTTTCCACATTTAGTCACATTACAATCACAGAGGCAAATGTGTTCTATTGGGATTTTATGTGATAGACCAACACAAAGTAGTGCATAATTGTGAAATGGAAGGAAAATTATTTGTGGCTTTAAAATTTTTTCACATCGCATCGTGAAACCCAAGGAACACACCAGGCAGGTCAGGGATAAAGTTGTGGAGAAGTTTAAAGCAGGGTTAGGTTTTTAAAAAATATCCCAAGCTTTGAACGTCTCACGGCGCACTGTTCAATGGAAAGAGTATGGCACTGGTGCAACCCTACCAAGACATGACCGTCCACCTAAACTGACAGGCGAGAGGCAAGGAGAGCATTAATAAGAGAAGCAGCCAAGAGGCCCACGGTAACTCTGGAGGAGCTACAGAGATCCACAGCTCAGGTGGGACAATCTGTCCACAGGACAACTGTTAGTCGTCCACTCCACAAACCTGGCCTTTATGGAGGACTGGCAAGAAGAAAGGTATTGTTGAAAGAAAGCCATAAGAAGTCACATTTGCGGTTTGCCACAAGCCATGCAGGAGACACAGCAAACATGTGGAAGAAGGTGCTCTGATCAGATGAGACCAAAACAGAACTTTTTGGCCTAAATGAAAAATGCTGTGTGTGGCGTAAAATTAACACTGCACATCACCCTGAACACACCATCCCTACCGTGAAACATGGTGGTGGCAGCATCATGCTGTGAGGATGCTTTTTTTCAGCAGGGGCAGGGAAGCTGGTCAGATGATGGGAACATGGATAGATGGAACATACAGCCAGAGCTACAGTGGAATGGTTTAGATCAAAGCATATCTATGTGTTAGAATGGCCCGCTCAAAATCCAGACCTCTGTCCAACTGAGAATCTGTGGCAAGACTTGAAAATTGCTGCTCACAGATGCTCTCCATCCAACCTGACTGAGCTTGAGCTATTTTGCAAAGAATGGGCAAAAATTTCAGTCTCTAGTTGTGCACAGCTGGTAAAGACATACTCCAAGAGACCTGCAGCTGTAATTTCGGTGAAAGGTGGTTCTACAAAGTATTAACTCAGGGGGGATGAATACATATGCACACAAATACAAATCTGTTCAGATTTGTATTTGTAAAAAAATGTTGAAAATCATGAATCATTTTTCTTCCACTTCACAAATATGCACTACTTTGTGTTGGTCTGTCACATGAAATCCCAATAAAATGTGGAAAAGTTCAAGGGGTATGAATACTTTTGTAAGGCAGTGTAGGTTGTTTTCAGGTGTGTACGTGCAGTCGCCTCCTAAAGAATTGGAACAGCAAGGCCAATTAATTAGGTTTTGCTGTGCACTGAAGACGTGTGTGTGTGTGTGTGTGAGAGAGAGCAAAAGATGAATATGAGAAGAGAGATCAGAGTTTCAGCTTTTACTCCCTGGTATTTACAACACAGAATCCATTTTCTCATTAAACCACCCAGTTTTTCCAAGTAAACCTAAGTATCAGAGCACAACAAACGACAGGTGTTTCATATTACCCGGGTGTGTCATAAAAGAATGATTGTGCATTCATTGAGTAGCCCTGGATATCTACTTTCAGTTTAAGCTTTGGCTTTCACCTGTAGTTGTAGTTAAGAAGGGTAGGCCAACATGACTAAAGGGGGGAAATCCATTTGGAACGTCCTAAGAAAAGAAGGAAACCACTAGTTTCCTGCGCAACAGGCATGGGGCTGTCATCTTAGGAAAACAACAACAAATAGTGAGAGCAGTAAACAAAAACCCCAAAGCAACAGTCTGTAGCATCAGGAACAAACTCTATAGGGCAGGGTTAGAAACATCACAGTCCACTGTTTGAAGGAGACTCAGAGAACAGCAATATAGAGACCGTACTGCAAGATGCAAACCATTCATCGGGAGAAAAAGTAAAATGGAAAACAAGATTGAAATTTGCAAAACAAAGTTTTATGGACTAATGAGACAAAGATTAAGCATGGTGGAGGTTGTGTCATTGTTTTGGCTCGCATGGCTGATTCTGGAAAATGCTCAATTATTTTTATTGACGGTACAGCTCATGATGGTATTGTTTGCAAGTTTATGGAGAAATCCATCCAGAATAATTAGTAGATTGATTATGATGGTCCAAAACACACTGCCAGCTCAACAAATGACCTCATCAGGGTTAAAATGGAAGGTTTTGGCCAAGTCAATCACCTGATTTTAACCCAAGTAAACGTACATTTCACATCCTGAAATGAAATGAAAGGGAGAAATGCAACAAAACAGACAAGATGCTGTGATAAAAGCCTGGAAAGGTAGGAATATGCAACCAAATATGAAGTATTTTTACTTTAATTCAGTCGAAAACATTTTGTTCCAATACTTTAGCTTACCTGAAAAACTGGGCGGTTGTTATGTTTTACGTTATTTACCATATCTACATGTAAACACCAGGAAATAAAAGCTGAAAATCCGGTCTCTCTTCTCATATTCCTCGTTTGAACTCGCACACAAACAAGTTGTGTGCACAGCAAAAGCAAATTAAGTGTTCCAATACTTTTAGAGGGGCCTCTACAGCCATTAATTACCGTTCACTAGAAAAGCCCTTATACAGTGTAAATCCGATTGTAAAAACAGAAGGTGGCATTTGTTGTTCTTTGAGTACTGTCGCCTCACGGCAAGAAGGTTCCAGGTTCAAACCCCGGCTGGGGCCTTTCTGCGTGCAGTTTGTACGTTCTCCCTGTCCCTGCGCGACTTCTCTCCGGGTGCTCTGGCTTCCTCCCACAGTCCACAGACATGCTTATCAGGTTAACTGGCCAGTCAAGATTAGCCGTGGATGTGAGATAGATAAAGCACTCGAAGCATTCAGAATGAAGCACTGTGTGACTGAGTGGCTCAACTATGACCTGCAGTATAAAGTACTTTCTGTGGTCAGGACTAAAAAAATGTTATATAAAAGCAAGTACACTGCATTAAATTATCGAACTTGCATCAGTTGGTTAGTCTGAGGTTGTTTGAAAACATTTCTGCATCAGAAGTTTGTACGAATATCCAATATTTGCACTGATTCCGCTGGAGATGCTAACAATGAAGGAAACCCTCTGAAGTAAGAGCCTGGTCTGAGGATCACATTCTTCTCACAAGTCTGCAAACTCACTACTTGACCTGATGTAAACCTTAACTGCCTTGCTCATTTATACTGTTAAAAAATCCTTTCAGTATTAAACTCCTCAACAGATTCTTTGCCTTGGACCAATTTTTTTTCCCCCCTTTAATGTAAAAGGGAAAAAAAAAATCTGTGCCGAGGCTGTTATCCTAGCTAGGTTAAATTAGAGACAAAAAAAAGCTTGAGGCCAGAAAGGCTTTTCCTGATGAATGCAGCACGCAGGCATGATTTGGCAAATCCAGCAGAGATTTCCATGTGGTCCTCACTAATGCTTTTGGCCACAGAATCCATTTGGGAAAGCTTTTAGACTTTTTCTTTTTTCCAAGCGATCATTAAACAAGAGCCCACTTTGAAAATATTCCGATATAATTGAAACAGAGGAGGTTAGTAAAGCCTGGTAGCATGCCAGAGTGCACAAGGTGGTCTTTATAAAATTTACTGCTGGCATTCTCACTTTTCTAATTAACACTGACTCTGATATTACGATAGAGTCCAACCTGCCACACTGGCTGTGCTTACTTATCGTCCATCTCTGCAGCTTCCACCTCTTCTTTTCTCTTAGTGCAATGTTCGCTGCTCTGTGCTGGTGCTGCTGGAATCGAGGCAGGGCTAAAGTGTCAAATCCAGTTTCGATGAGGACAACTGCACGAAGAATTCGGAAGGAAAAAAAAAAAAAAAGAGGGTTTTTAAACAAGAAGTGCACTGGGTTCAGTACACAAGTCTTAATAGCGAAAAATTGGCCACCGGCCTTCTTGGAAATTCAGTTTCTTGGCTGTCTCTTTATTGGCCCCATGTGTGTCAGCCCTTGTGGGTTTTCTAATGTGACCGTGGTAGGGGTTAAGCAGGAGCCAAACACAAAATACACGCCACAGAAGTCAGTTGTTGACAAATCAACAACACGCGAGCACCACAGAGGTTGCACACCACATGGGCGCGAATGCCAGCTCGATTCCCAGCCGCACATTAGCTACTTGTAACTGCCTGCTCGCTTTTCCTGTCTTAACTGTGACACTAATGAAGACAAAACAGTTCTTTAGCAAGCATCCAAGGAACTCTGCATAACTTCCAGAAGACCATTAATGAAGCCACAGACCAGTAACTGAACTGTTGTCTGCATTCTGCTGCTGTCTTCTATCTTATATATCTGCTCTAATGCTACACTATTGCATGTACTGTATGTTATGTACGCTCTGTGGACAAAAGTATTGGACAACCTACACATTACACATACAGGAGCTGTATGTTCCGCTCTTGCGGGAAGGCTTTCTACAAGAGTGTCTGTGGGACTTTTTGCCCATTTATCCAGAAGATCATTTTTAGGTCAGATGTTGGATGAGAGGGCTTGGCTTGCAATCTCTAGTTCACCTCAACAGTGTTGGATGGGGTTGAGATCAGGACTCTGAGGGGGTTGGTCAAGTTCTTCCACACCAAACTTATTCAGCCATGCCTTTATGGAGCTTGTTTTGTACACTGGGCCACAGTCATACCGGAAAAGAAAAGGGCCTTCCCCAGACTGTTGCCACGTTGCCAGGTTTGAAGTATAGAATTGTCCAAATCATCTGGGTAAGCTGAAGAACTAAGATTTCCCTTCACTGAAACTACGGGGCCCAGGCCAACCCAAGAAAAACAACACCATAGCTTTATATCTCCTCCACAAAACTTTACAATGTGCACAATGCCATCAGGCAGGTAATGTTCTCCTGGCATTCACCAAATTCAAAGTCCAGTAGTGGCATGATTTTACACCACTCCTTGCAATGACTGGCATTGTGCTGGTTGCTGGCTTGCAAAGCAGCTGCTTGGCCATGGAAACTCACGGCATGAAAATCCCAGCATACAGTTTTTGGGCTGATGTTAATGCCAGAAGTTTGGAACTCTGCATTTATTCAGTCAGCAGAGCATCTTTTTACAGTACCATGCTGAAATTCTTTGAGCTCTTTAGAACTAGCCTGACATGACCCTTCCGTGGTGGGAGGGGTTTGTCTCCCCTCCCAGGCTTGAACCAGGGACTCTTCAAAAGGCAGACTGCATGGGGAAGGGCTTGGTTTTTATACCTCTGGGCCAATAGGACTGAATGAATGATAAATGATTAAGAGGTGTGATCCAATATGTTTGTCCATATATTAAGTGTGGCTAAGTTTGCAGAGATTAACAGTGAGCAGAATTCCCAAAGTCTAATGCTTCCGTGTATGCTGGTGGCTCTGTTCTTTAGTGATCAGGGCGAGGGTGAGGGAGGTGAGGAATCGGGGCTTGGAGCCCAACGCGGTGGTGGACGTGAAGGAGGTGCTCAAGTCTTCTCTGGTCAACATTCCCAAGATGACAGTGACACTCTACTACTCATCCTCCTGTCTGTGTCCTCCATTAACCATTGGAGATGAGTACCTCATTATGGGCTACGAGAACGAGGAGACCTCCAGGTAAGGACAGTGGGAGACTTAATTGATAGTATAGTTACTGGTATTAAACATTTCCCTCAGGAAATCGTTGAGATAGAAGTACAGAACTTGTCACAGACTGCTTTTTGATGAAGCACAGGTACAATCTGTCATCCTTAGGTTATCAACAAGTCTTTCATAGGATTTTTGGTTGATTTCAGCTCCTGATGTTGGCTGACCAAGCCGTTTGTTCCTTCGCTCCGCTCCGCTATGATTATTATACATTTTTTAAAAAGCTGTATTGTAATTGCTTCTGATCTTGGCTTAATTCAGCTAATAAACACTGCAGAAAACCATGTCAAACAAAACCTATATTTTGTTTGCAGGTTGCTCCTGATTGACGGCTCCATTGCTCAGAAATGGAAGGAGAAAATGGGCAGGAAAGTCAAGGTAAATAAAGTCAAACAGCGCCCACTGATAGTGCTGGGTTCAGCCCAAAAACCGACTGGTTTCAGACCTTTGCTCTCTTCTTTACAAGAGTTGCTAACTTCAGCCAAGTATGAGCGAACGACAAGTAGGGAAATAAAGAGTCAGCACAGCCTGGTATCAGAAAAGTCATCTGTTTTCATTGGAAAAGGCTTTCCCACACTCAGGGTGTTTGGCATGGTGAGTGTGGGCAAACACACAGGCAGTTTTTGTTTGCCATTGTCATCACTGCACGTGGCAGCATGCACCAAAACTGCAGGGCGTGCTGTAAGAAACCTTTTAAAAAAAAATCTCAGACATCGCTTTGTTTTCGGTTTCTATAGTCCAGCGGTGCTGCTTTTTTTTTTTTCCTTAGCATAAACACCTATCGGTTAGGAGAAGAAGGCACCCAAACGTGAGTATGAATGGCTATGGGGATGTGGTGATGCATCCTTCTAAGAGCAGTGACTGATGTGTCAGCCTTAGCTGCAGTGCCCTCTCCGGCAATGTGAAATATATAACAATCATTACAATAATCAACAATAACAGCAGGCAAAGATGGTGTTTTTTTTTGTTAGGGAATATATATTTTTAGTTGCTGGTAGGGCTGCTTGCTCTAAACCACAAGTGTCAAACATATGTCCCGGGGTCCAAAACTAGCCTGCTAGAGGGTCTAATGGGGCCCACTAGACAGCCTTGAAGACGGTTAAAAATGCAAGGGAGAAAGGCGTACATTTAAAGAGTTCTAACTTCATTTATCTTTACAATCCCAGTATTTTTTCTTTTTTTACTGTTGCATTAAATGGGTTTCTTTGATTTACAGTGGCCTGCAAAAGCATTCACCCCCTCTTGACATTTTTCCTCTTTCTTTACAACCTGTAATTTAAATTGATTTCCGCTGCGGCCCTTGGGGAGGTACATTCTGTGTAATGGACCTGCACAAAATGGTCCAAATTGGTGGAGTGAAATGAGAAGAAGGGTATTTTTAAAACTTCTTAAAAATAAAATAAGTAAAAAATGGTGTGTTGATATGTATTCACCCCCAAAGACAGTACTTTGTAAAGCCACATTTTGCAGCAGTTACAGCTGCAGGTTTCTTAGGGCACATCTAGCCACTGGGAGTTTTGCCCATTCTTCAAAGTGAAACTGCTCCAGCTCCTTCACGTTGGATGGGTTCTACTGGTGTACAGGAGTCTTTAAGTCATGCCACAGATTCTCAATTAGACTGAGGTTTGGACTTTGATTTTGCCATTGCAACACATTAATAGGTTTCCCCTTAAACCGCTCAAGTGTTGCTTTAGCAGTATGCTTAGGGTCATTGTCCTGCTGGAAGATGAATTTCCGTCCCAGTCCCAAATCCCTGGAAGACTGAAACAGGTTTTCCTCAAGAATTTCCCTGCATTTATTACCATCTGTCATTCCTTCAATTCTGACCAGTTTCCCTGTCTCTGCCCATGAAAAATATCCCCACAGCATGATGCTGCCACCACCATGCTTCACTGTGGGGATGGTGTTCTTTGGGTGATGAGAGGTGTTGGGTTGGCGGCAGACATAGCATTTTCTTAAAAAAGTTCAGTTTTGATCTCATCTGACCAGAGGACCTTCTTCCATATGTTTGAGGAGTTTCCCATGTGCCTTTTGGTGAACTCTAAACATGCTTTCGTATTTATTTGTAAGCAATGTTTTTTTTTCTGGCTACTCTTTTGTAAAGTCCAGCTCTGTGGATTGCACATCTTATAGTGGTCCTATGGACAGATACAGCAGTCTCTGCCGTGGAGCTTTCCAGCTCCTTCAGGGTCACCTTTGGTGGTTTTGTTGTCGCCCTAATTAATGCCCGGCTTGCCCGGTTTGTGAGTTTTGATGTGGTGCCATGTTCTTTCCATTTTGTGATGATGGATTTTATGGTTCTCTGTGGGATTTTCAAAGTTTGGGATATTTTTTATAACCCAACCCTGATTTGTACTTCTCCACAACTTGGTCTTCGTGCTGTGGCTTGCTTGGTGGTGCCTCTTGATTAGTGGTGTTGCCGACCCTGGGGCCTTTCAGAACAGGTGTGTATATATACACTTAGATCATGTGACACTTAGA
>VUQH01016544.1:1099-29977 GCA_015106775.1 Etroplus canarensis | reverse complement strand
AACACACTCTCTCCCTTCCTTAGCACTCCCTCTTCTCTCTTTCCTCACTGCTAAGTACTGAATGGGAGCTTAGCTGGCGTCTGTGTTTGCGCGTGAGTGTGTGTGTAGGACGTGAGTATGTGCTTGGGAGAGGAAAGAAGGAAAGAGGAAGGGAGAGAGCAATAATCTGCCAGAGAATGAGACGGGGGGGGTGAAGGTGGTGTGTAAGTATATGGAAGGAGACGTGTTTCTACTGCTCTGTGTGAGCATGTGTGAATTATGCCTGCAGTTATCTGCATGCGAGGCAGAGCACGAGTGAGAGAAAGTGAGCCAGCATGAAGGGCAAAGATTGTGTTTATGTTGTCCATGTGTGCATGTGTGAATGTGTACTCATGCACGTCAGGAAACTGTGGTGTCCCTGGCTCTCCAGTGTTTACTGACAGGAAATGTTTGTCCAGGCAAAACGGAAGAAATCTTGCCGCCCCACATGGCAAACACTGGGAGAAGGGATATGCATGCAGACACACATACAGAAACATACAGAGACAGACACACACACGTGTTAAAAGAAAAAAAGAAAAAAGAGGAATCTGATGAGAGCTCCAGTCTTTATCTGGTATTGGGGAAGTGGGAGTGACTGGGCTGGGCACCTACAGTTCTTTACTTCCCTTCATGCTGATTGCCAACACAAACTCCAGCAGATAGAAAGTCAATACGTTGACCCCCTCTGAACCTTTGAGAATGCCAGGGTTTGACAGACTTATCCACACTAATGCACACAAACTGACTGTATGTCTGCATCTCCAACTTCATTCCATCAGTTCATATTTTTGTTCCCGCCTCTGTGTTTTGAGATCAAGTATATTAGTGTATTGTAATGCACCACCAATGCATTTACTATAGATATCTTTTTTGCTATACAAGTCTACATTTCAAAGAGCTATTTTTAAACCTATAATTCATTAGTTTGTCATCTATAGTAACATGTTACTTTGCAGATCAATGATACATATGTACAGAGTGCATAAATCTGACTTTATTAAAATAAATGATAAATCTGTCAAAGCACTGAGGTCATTTCAACCTTCAATGGAGATTAACATAGCTCAAGAACAATATTAGTGTAAGACGTAGTGAAAGCTGCTAGTGTTATTTGGCACTTTTCATTTTAGTGCTGCACATTTGCCTTAGATTGAAGGTACACATACAGTACTTCAATACTCTTTGAAACACATAATATCGGAAAATGTGATGTATTCTTAAAGATTAAGTCACAACGTCTTTGCAGGCTGCCCGATTATATATGGTGACTCACTTTAGCATTTTTCAGTTTTATTTCTGTTTCATTTTTTTCAGTTCCATTTGAAAAAAAAAATTACAAGTGGACAATGCCCTTGTCCTAACTTGAAAGTTCAGTTGCTGTTAACCAGTTAGTCTTGATCCTTCTGCCCAAAACAATCTACTCCTACAGTCACACTCCAACTTCCAAGGTCCATCGTAGTGACAGTAATCCTTTTTCTGTTCAGGAAAGATGGGGAGTGAAGGGCTTACAGCAAGTGAAGAACTAGTTCAGTTAAATGCCATTGTGCCGAGCCCAATGAGGCAGCAGTGAAAACAGTGGAGTTTGTCCTTATAATCAGAGACTCACAGTAGAAGCAACTAATTATATTGCTTAGCTGGAAAATTAAATCTTTGGAGAAACTTATAAATGACTTTGCCACACCCCAACGCACCCACCTACCATCCTTCACCAAGCCAAATCTGTCCAAAACACTGCTATAACATAACACACCTTTTACCTTTAGTACTTTTTCCTTACATAAAATCTTCAAAGATGACCTTATATTAGTGCTACTGTAGGTTACGCCTTCCTCCAATGTTCATATTTAACCAGATTTTCTCACCCCCTCTGTTTTTCTTTCGTGAATACACAACTAATGCTTTTATTTGCTTCTAAAACTGTTCTTGCACCAAATCCGACTTAAATAAGCAACTTTGTGAGTTAGTTCTGAAGCTTTTGATGGATTGAATAAAGAAGTTGTAGCATGAACGTTGTCTGCGATGACAGTATTTATGAGCTTTACTTTCGGAACGCTTGCCAAATGTGTGTTCCCCAAATGAACAATGCTCCTTTTTGGCTTTCCTGCCTCATTTCCTTGTGATCTATGTTGACGTTTGCATGCGTGTGTGTATGTGTGTGGGTTTGTAAATTAAGGACAGCGCTGGAGGCGACATGGTTATGTGGGAGTGTATGTGTGTGTGGCTGCTGCTCTCAGTTTACCAACACACACACATCTTTCAAACAGGAATGATCTAAACAGGATGAGATGAAAGTGTTCTTTTACCAGCATACACATATGTACACAAACACACGCGCACACACAAACACACACAGTAGGCGAGCTGTGCCGGAAACTGTGAGCTACAGCTGCACAGAAAAACCAGGACACACACAAAAGAAAGTAAATCTTCTCCCTACCACCTGTCACTCAAAGCCTGCACAATAGCCAGAGCATCACACATTTCTGCATGTGAAACACCAACCAACACAGAGTAAACTGAAAAGTTACACTGATCTACTTACTGGCTGGCGAGGGGGTGCTGTATCCACTGATGGGCAGTCCTGGCAGGGCCGGAGGAGAGAGGCTCCCCAACATGTGGGGGAAGAAGTAGGAGTAGGTGGGCATGGGGAAGCCGTTAAGGTGGGGGCCTGGCACTGGGTTACCCTTCCCAGCCATGATGGCTCAGTCCACCAATAAGTTGCAAACAGACCTCACTGAAAAAACCCTTAATGAAATGTAACAGAGTCACCAAGGAGTCAGTATGGCTTCCGGTAAGGATTTAATCCCCCATAAGGATAAAAGGATAAAAGTTATTCCAACAGGTAAAGTTTTAAAAAATAAAAACCTCCTTAAGGTTGAAATGGTTGTCCTTAAAATGGCTGCAAAATCCTTTTGGTTTAGTGAATGTGTGTGTTGAGGATTGAGTTACCAACACAAAAGATAAAAAAGAAAAAGGGGACAGAAGTATAAAGGAGGAATGCAGAGTGGTTTATCCTCCTTTTCTGTGGTATTGTGAAATGACCTAAAAGGTCTTATTTGCACGAGGCGTTGGAAAGCAGCAGGGCCATTCCTTATCGTGAAGATGAAGGCAGAGAAAGAGACAGAGGGCAAGTTGAGTCAAGAAGAAATGGACTTTGATGGCAATCGTCAGGGGTGGGGATGGTGGGGATAGTGGTGATAGTCGTGATGCTTTTACAGGGGCGTCATTCCACTCTTCCACTGCAGAGCACTCCTAGGAAATGTGCAGATCACATGATGCCAGGAGAAAGCTCTTCTCCTTGAACAGGCCTCCTGTTTGCAGTTGCAGAGCCTCTGCCTATGTCAAAAAAACAGAAAGGGAGATCATTTAGTGCTTCAGTAGTAAGGCAAAGAGATCACTTCCCTTTGTACTTAAGTGTTTGAGCAAAACAGTGTTTTTCTTTTGACTCTAATTAATGGTAATGTCTCATCTGAAACATTACAAAAACACCCCATCCGCCTTAATTATCTAATGGAGTGTTAAAATTGCAAAGAGAGCAGTGGGTGTGTGATGTCTCCTCTCAGCTTTGTGCGCTCATATACACGCTCATTAACAATGACAGAGTACAAATACTGTGGGAGGTGAGCCAAAACACAAATGAAGAGAGCAGCACAAAAGAAAACTTTGCTAATTACACCAGTTGCAGAAGCCAGAGGTGAGACCCAAGGCAGCATTCTGGGAGCCGCTTGAGACTTCTGCTGCAGAGTTTACTTCCAAATTATGAGCAAGACATGAACAAACAGACCTGTAATCACCACAGAAAGCATGAGCAGACAGAGCGCACTGACATCTACACACCCGGAGAACACAATTATCATAGAATGGTACATTAGCGTCACAATATATGCAAGAGAGTGAGAAAAGCCATTTATCCAAAAACAGCTTGTCATAAAATGAGCAAACTTTTTTTTTTTTACTGTAATGACCTTTTTATGAGTCAGTGGATGTAATGCACAGCAGTAAAACTAGAAGCACACAGTGGCCTCACAGAAAAAGCAGAAGGAATGTGTCTTTGCATGAAGCAGGAATGTGACACACTAGCATGAATCACACCACGACATCATGGATGAACTTCTGTAAAGTGAGAGGGGTTAAGTCAGACATGTTTGTGTGCCTGTTCCCACTTGTATGATGTACATAAAGCATCGGGATATGACAAGCGAAGGGGCCAAACTGGTGGTGGCAGGCAGCCATGTACAGATTAGTGACAAATTTAAGAAAAAATTTAGTTTCTGGCCACCAAGAGACAGCAAAATAGTTTTAAGTCACTTTGGCTTAAATACAACAAATCTATCTTCCCTAATCTGATGTTTTGATGTTAATGTCACAATATATTCCCCCACTGCCTGCATATGAAAAATGTTCCTCTTCATAAGTTCTAACTTATGATGGTGCTGCAAAACAGTTTCAACAACCAGGAACACTTCATAATAATCATTTTTGATGAAATTTTAACTCAGTGTTTAAACTTTTGTTAATACATTTTTTTTAAACTATTAAATTCAACATACAAGAACAGATCAGCACAATGTCATGCTGTGGACGCTGTGCCAGTCTGTTTTTGGTGAGGAGGGAGCTGGGTGTGAAGGCAAACTTGGTGTGGGTAGTGACCGAAAGAAAGAGATCTATTACAAGCAGCGGAAATTAGCTTCTTCTGAAGGGTGTCTGGGCTCTCCCTTAGAGATAAGGTGAGGAGCTTGGCCATTCAGGAGGGAATCTGAGAAGAGCAACAACTCCTCCAGTTGAGATGGTTCAGGAATCTGACTAGGATGCCTCCTAGACAGGTCCTAGGTGAGGTGTTCCAGGCAAGGCCAACTGGGAGGAGGCCGAAGGGAATACCCAAAACATGCTGGAAAATTATGTCTCTTGACTGGTTTGGGAACGCTTCAGTGTCCCCCTCTACAAGAGCTGGGGGAGGCTGGGAAGAGGGAGGTCTGTGCATCTCTGCTTAGATGCTCCCCCTGCGACTCAGGCACAGATAAGCTTTTAAAATATGGATGGATGGAAATTTGATCTCTGTCTAATCAGTAACATCTTCAAAAAGGTGATTTTTCTTAACTAGCATGCTTGGTACTGTGATTCTTTGTTTGCAAATGTGTATGAGATTATTCAGTACAGACTACAGCAGTAATGTGTGTAACACTAATTCAGCTGATTTCATGGTCTTGGCCTTTCTATAAGCCATTTTTTATTTTCTTATTGACAGAGTGCTACACAGTCCTCCTGTCAAAGTTAGCTGGTTTGTAAGATGGTCAGGAGATGTATGCATGTATTAGTTTGAAAGCTTTTACAGTTTAAGCTCATGGGAGCTGGGTATAGTTTTATTTGCTTTTAAAGCCCCTATTGACCTAAAAGAGAGTTAGGACTCAAATACTAACAATTTCCATCAGGATATTGCTTCTGGTTTTATAATATAGACTATGACACAACCAGTTACATTATGAAACACTGCCTTGATAAGCTCTGCACTTCACATTGCTGTGATCATGTAAAATGCATCAGCATTGTTAAAGGTAAACACTGAAGTGATATAATGCCATGTATATTTCAATTTTATACCCTGAGGCCACAGGCATTGAATTGATCCTTTAAATGAAGGAACCACAACTCACTGGGACAGTGGGAGGCCCACAGACTGGAAATGGGCCACTTCATTCACCATCATCATCACACTGTCTAGTATGGGCACCATAAGAGGTCGTTCTGAATGATAAGTGGCACCGCATGTTATTGTACACCTGCAGCAACTTTACTGTGGAACACCCGCACCTAATTTCTTTCACTGATGTTACAGTAAATAAACATGGCTGTGGAATTGGCTGCAGAACGATCGGCTTTAGTTATATTTCCCCAGGGATAGTAAAAGAGTAATCTGACCTAAAAGCAGTCAGAGTTTCTTTCACATGTGTTTTGATTTAGGCTTAAATATACCTCTGACTATGCCTATAATAGAAAGCATCCTATTCCTAAAAGTGAGCATAACGTTAAGGTAAGAAAACTATGATATATTCAACTCATGTGACAAAATGAACAGCATGAGTTACCTAACATATAGCAAAAAAACTAAAGAACATTCATTTTGTTGACTTTGTTACTCAACAGTCCTCAACAACAACAACAACAACTACAAAAACAACAATCTAAATTTCAAAATACAGTTAATTAAAAAAATATTTAATATGTTGTGTTTTTTTGTGAGTTCTTAGCAATGGAATGTTTCATGAATGAAGCACACGTCTGAAGCTGAGAGCTAAAAGAAAGTACTTTCTGATGCATGTAAACAATGTCTGATTGTTGCAGCCAAAGCATTTCAAAAACATTATACAATCAGTAGTCCTTTTTGCACTCATCCATGCATGCTACCTCACAAGCCTCAACAGTGGTGATACAAGCTGAATGTAGCTGAGTAACTATGTAATCCCCTTTGCGGTACAGAACAAAAAAAGAGGAAAAAAAAGATCAAACATACACCACTACAATAGGAACCAAGGCAAAACTGAGAACCTGTCTAATCTGCTGTGAAAACTGCACACAACACCAAAGCAAGGTAAAGCTGCTGACACACCCATCACTCGAACAGCTGTGAGCTCTGAGCCTACATTTTAAACAACACACATTTTGAGTATGTCCCTATACATCTTAATATGAATATATATAGTATATAGCACTTGCATATGTAAGCATAAACAGACATCTATAATTCTACCGTCTACTCATGCAAACAGCTCTTTTTTTTCCTCCTTCACCCAAACTGATCTCTCCTCCCTCTGTCAGGGTGCTCTTGAATCGCTGTGGCAGGTGCTTTGGGTTGTGATGTATGTGTACTGTACGATATGCCTGACACAGAGAGGTCATCGATATGAAGAAAACAGAAGGGGAACAGTTGTGTGCATAATGTTGCACAGTTTGTGGTCTTCACTGTATTGTGTATTTGCTCAAGGACAGAATTTTCTGTATGGCAGTGTTTCATATACACAAAAAAATTAACTCACACATCTGCTAACCTCACCTACATTAATTTAGCTGAAGTGGGGACTGCTGTAGTATAAAAACAGACATGGACAGAGGCCAGAAATCTAAGATATAGCAGTAACGCAAATAGTACAGCCAACAGAAATCCACAGGCATTATGGGCCTAGACTCAGGCTGTTAATGTGCTTCTTCTCAAAAATTTTCTAAGAATTCCTCACCCGTATCTGCCAAACTCATTTTAACATACTCAAAAACACACAGGCAAGATCCAGTATGAAGAGCAGCTCCTGTGGGAATATACAGTATGTGATCACTTACAGTAGAAGGAAAAATAAACAAACAATCTAGGTCACTTGGTCTTAACTATGTTTGGCATGTAGCAGGCAGAGAGAAGGAAGGGTTACAGGTCATGAGAGACTGTAATTGAATGTGACGGAAAACACTGAATTAATAATCAGAAAGAGCAGAAAATGGCAGCACAAGGTCCGGGTGGACAGCAAACAGCAAACACAGCCACAGGAGATGGCAAATGCAATAGATGACATATGGAGAGATGCTGGTAAGTGCATTAATGCACATGTGAGCTATACATGCAAACTGCAAACAAAGTTCAAGGAATTCAGTGCTAGAACGTAAAACAGGCAAGCTCTTGGAAAAGGTGCAGCTCTCACTATCTTAAACACACCAATAATACTACTGGGTTTAGTGAAGTTAACCATATGTTATGATAATGCAACACAAAGCATGATTATATTGGATATACCTATCTTATTATTATCTGCTATGACAATAAATGCTATTTTAGAAGATAGGATATTGCTTTGCAACTAAATTCCAAACAAACACAGTACAATGAGCTAATGATTGTGGGAATTCCCAGTCTTATGCTGTACTGTTTACAAAACACCAACAAATGTTGAACAGCTATAAACACAGTATCGACTCAATTACTTACATTTTGTTTTACAACACCTGCTAACTTATGAATGTTGTTACTTTTTAGATGCATGCATCCCAGATATCTTTAACATGGTCATCTTAGGCACACAGTTCTAACTGGGAACATTGCAGCCCCTCCCACTTTCTGTTTGAACCTTTCGTTTGCAAGGAGGAGCCAATAAGATGAAAGTTGGCTTAAAGGGAAAGCAACTAAAATAGTTTAATACTGTATGAGCAGTGGTGTACTTACTGTACATGTACAAGTGAAGCATATCCTTATATATCAACAACTGTGTGTATGTAAGCATGTGGTGTGTGTGCTCACGCGTGCAAGTCTGTGTGCATGTGATTATTAATGTGTACCTGAGTCCTGTGCATGTCTATGTGCCCTGAGGGAGTTTTTACAGTACACTGCATTTACTGTACATCACCAGCACAGATGGGATGGAATTTGCATAAAGAGTAAACCACACATGTGGTGAATTGAGGTGAGGTGAAGGCAGGTGGTGGGTGATGGAGATGCACTGAAACAGATAACAGGTGTAATAATTCACAAGCCTATTTTGTAAAAGTAACCTCAGACAGAGAATCTACAAGATGCTTCATTAATATTCTTACATTATTCATAAAGGCTGCTCATTTACTGAGTAGCTAAAGAATATACTTTTTTCCACCAGACTAAGAAGTATGTGGTTGATCCTAGAGTGTGTTCTTAGTGTAATTTCTTGGGCTCAAACATAGACTGAAGACTGCTGCCTCTAATCACTCTTTTCTTCTAATTCTACAGCACTTTAAAATGTCTAATAAAAAGGCTACGATGGGGTAAAAGTGTAGCAGGACTTACTCTGTCTTTTACCTATTATTACAAATGAACATCTCTCAAAGGGCAGGTTTACTTGTGCTTCCTAGAGTAGAATGGAAGGCAGAGCTTTCCCAGTTTGAGTTCAAGACAGACACCATCTCTACTCTGAGCATTTAAGATTAGGCTTAAAACATAGTTAGGGCTGAATCAGGTGACCCTGAGCCATTCTGATCCTTAGTTAAGCTGCTATAGCCTTAAGCTGCTTGATGAACTTCCCACGATGCACTGAGGAGCTCTTACCTTGCATTAATATGCCACAGTTACTAACCTGTCCAGGTTTTGCATTTGTTGCTTCTCAGTTCTATTTTTTTCTCTTTGCTCTCTTCTCATCCCACCCAGTTGAGGTAGATTAGTATCTCTCAATAATATTGTAAAGTACTGACCTTCCTTCGTAAAGTACCCTGGGTGACTTATGTTATGATTTTGTGCTATATAAATAAAGAATTCAAACTGAATTCGCCACAACAGAACAGCTATGGAAACACAAACAGCAAATGCAAATTGAGTGGTTCTTTCATGTAAAAACTATGATGCACTATCTGAAATAGTGTCACGGAAGTTTGGAGAGTCAATAATTCAGCTGATTCTGGCCAAAGCACAAATCCAAACGGCAGGAACCCTACTACAAGTCACACACTCTTATCTTGAGAAAAGAATTTGCCAATAGCATTCGTTTGCACATGACAGTTAAATAAAAATTAACCAGATCCTCTAACTCATTTTTGCTGGACCTCTACAGCGGATAATGGAATTTTTTACTCTGTTGCTTTGCTACATTTGTATACTGGCACTCTGGCACTCTTTTTTTTTAGAAATTTACATTTCTGGGCATTTGATTATGTATTGTGCATTCAGTTGTATTCATTAACACTAGACACAATAGCCTGAGTATTCAAACCAGTGGATTTCAAACTTCAATAAATTTGTGCTTATAAAAAGTCAAAATCATGCCATTGTTCATATTTGTTATTGGGTTAGCAATTAAGGATCGGTTATCTGTTCACAAACTTTCTCTATATAAAGCCAAACCCAAAAACAGTGTAAAACATGCTGCAATTTGTAATTATGCCGCATCTAACGTGAAGAACGTCACCATGCACTTGATTAAATGTGGTGCTTCCCAGAGAGCTATACTGCACCAGTTTGGTCGCAATCAGTCAACATTTACCAGATTAGTTCAGTACCACCAGATCACAGCCTCTGTAGATGACAAGGTCATTTTTACAACTCTGCATCAGGATTGTCAGTTCCTGGAGGACACACCCAGTACTGACAACTAGATTGTGTGCAAGAACAATGTAAGAACTGATCCAGTGTTGTTCATCACAGAATAAAAAAATGCTGCATTGTCTCTGTTATAGTCAGTTTTCAAAACAAGTGCAAGGTTTTTTCAGGAGACCTATAGTAAAATATTTTTACATTTTCAAGGTGATGCATTTTCATTGACTGTCAGTATCCATAGTAGCTGGAATGTAAGAGCACACATCCACCTCACTGCTCCTTCCACCTGTGTAGTCTTAAGGTCAAAATCACAGCTAGCTGATGCATCGTGGGAGAGAGAGCAGCAGGTGGGCACCACTTCTTGATGACGGTCAGAAGGCGTGGTGTGAGAAAGCTAAAGGGTGCTAAGTGCACTTCCAAGGTGGTGAGAATCCTCAGCTGTTTTGACCAAGGATCCCTGTGGGGTGAATCCACTTGTCAGAGGAGCAGGCTGGGTGACATTTCTGCCTCACCTCAGAAAGGTCAGCCTTTAATTATCTCAAATGCCAGCAAGCACTGCACCTACAAAACATAAACCAAGGGATGAGCTGTGTGTTTGTCAGGGTAAGACGGTAGCCTGTTTTCTTCACACAAAATGAAAGCGGCTGTGGCTGTCCATGCAGAACTGGACCATCTGCCCACCTGCATGCATGCATGCATATATACCCATGCACACACACTCACAGCCAAACCTTGACAGGTGCACACACACTCTAACTGTGTCAACCAAAGTCATTAAAACCCACAAGTAAAGTTGCTCACCAAGCCACCACTTAAATAAGATGAAGACTGTTAAATCCCTGAAACACCAGCAACTTCCAGGAATGCAGGTGTAAAAATAGGCTGCTGACAGTATGAGCAGACAGATTATAGAGCTATACATAGACGAGTAACATAGGCAAGTGTTTCTGCTAAATATGGGTGAGCTATGTGATGTACACTTAAGATTGCATTTTTATTAATAAATATGAAAATGTAAGCATGAGCTAGAGGAAGTAGTGAGTTGTTCCTGTGAAGAGGCATAAGGCATAAAGAAAACTAAATTATATGCAGCGAGAATGCAGTTGGTGTCAAAAATACAAGCATATTTATCAGACGTTGACTGTTTGCTCTTGAGTGACTCACTGTAGCTATTCAGTTGGTCAATATTTGCAAGGGGCTATGGTAACAGAAAGCTTCCATACCTGCAGAAATACACTCCTGCACATTTCACATTTGGCCTCACAGACACACTCACACACACAAAACCAACATCTTTGCCCAGAAAATCCCACTTGAGCTCAAAGGAGGTCGGAGAGACAAAGGGCCATAGATCATCCATGTGGACGGCGTGTGGCGAGCTCCTTGTAGCCAGGATTTTCCGCCATTTTTCTCTCGTTCTGAGAAAACATGGAGGGCTGGTCCCTATTGTTTACACAGCTGGCTCCATGGAAAGGATTGCCTAATATGAAATATGAAGAGAGTGGAGAGGTGAGCGTAAGAGAGCTATGAAGAAAAGAGGGAAGGGAGCCAAGTGAGAGGGGGTGTGGTGGTGGTGGGGTAACACACTATCCAAGAGAGGTAAAGGGAAGGCTCTGAAGTGGGAGACATAGGAAGTGAGCGAGAGAGAGGAGCTGGAAGACTAGGTGAAATTGGAAGGAAGAATACAACATGGCAATACTACATCTGAGAGGAGAAGACACCGTGCAGACTACAAAATGAGGAGCGAAACCAGAGCAAACAGAACATGGAGCAGAAAGCCCTGAGGTTTCTTCGTGGTGAAGGAGTCATGCCTCCTGTGGTCTGGGGTCTCCAGTGCATGTTATTCTTTCCCAACAGTCACACACAGCTTCCATCCATTCATTCATACCTCACAAATCATCTGGCAACAGTCATGTGAATCCCTTCTAAAAACTGCTAACTTTTTAATCCGACAGAACATGTCCTCTTTGAAGGAAAATTCAGTATACCACAAACGTGGAACAGAACAATATCAATCTAATTAAAATATTCACACTATTTAAAAAATATATTTCAATAAAACGCTTCAGTATGGCAATGTGAAAATGGCCCAGTTATAGTCTAGTCTAGTTTTTATCCAGCAGGGTTGTAAATATTTCGTACTCAGTGATCAGTCAGTGACTTCAAAAAAATAAGAAAATGGTAAATATGGCTCTCACAATTTTCTACAGACAAAACTGACCAGTTTATTTGCCTGTTAACCCAACTGCTCCAAAAACAAAAATTGTATAGTTCATAATAATACAACACTGAGATAATTTGCAAATACTCACATTTGAAAAGTTCTTCAATAATTGAATATTTGATGATTGATCATTAAGTGATGAATATCTTATTAGTAAATTTGATTGTTCCACTCACAGAACCAATTTACCCCTGGGGATTAATAATGTATTCTGATTCTGATTGCGATTCATGGTTTCTGTTTATTAATGCTATTTGGGCTGCTTATGCCCATTTTACACTTAAGCGACAACTTTTGCATGTGGGGTGTATCCTTAAAACTGGGATTTGACAATACTGTCATACATCCTAAATCACATAAAGAAAATTTCAAGATGCACTTTTAATACTGCTGAAATGCAACACACCTGGTTTAGAGAGATGTGCATACATTGACATTTTAAGTTTACCCTTAGTCTATAATCGGGCCGATCATACAAAGCTGAACCCCAATATCAGTGCAGCACAGAGATTTTGTGTATAATCTAGAAAGATACTGCAGGTGCAGTGCTTTCATAATCTCCTGTTAATAATGTTTGTGAATGTGGCTAAAATTAGCTGGATCCCATTTAGAGAAAAGGTGAGTCAGGCCATTTGTGCATTTAGAAGTAATTTTAAGAGCAGAGTCCACTTATCTGCTGGATGGTAACAACACAATATGCTGTTTTGTAAAAGGGAATGGAGCAGTGCATGAGCATGTGTGTGAGAGAGAATGAGTGAGAGTGAGAGTGAGAATGAGAGTGAGAGTTAGAGAGAGGCTTCCTCAGTCTGCTTTCAAACCTCATCCAGGTAGAGGGAGAGGCTCCGCATAAATGGAGCCCATATTTCTGGGAAGAGCTCTATCACACACTACCACCAACTGCTGACGCACACAAACACACGGAATATGCACTAACTACTACAAACATAAACACATGCACGCACCTTTACCAAGGCATTTGCATCACTTTGTTCTCATGAGGGATCAGAACAGAGCCGCCTCAAGGGGATGTTTCATTTTTCCTCCAGCCAACACACACTAATCCACTGTGCTTGTACTTTTGTCTGTGTCACCTTCATGTACCTATCCAGGATATCAGGCTAACAAAGTTATGTGAAACACTTCAGCACATTTCAACACAGAAGACCCAATGACACAAGAGCAAATGACGCACTAAAGTGCAGGGCCCCTTCCTGTTTATACCACTACTAGCCCGCTGGAGGATCAAACAAGATCTGCTCCTCCAAGCGGGTGTGCCCTCTTAACGGTATGCAGTTCCTCCAGGCAATTTCAATGACAATACGAGGAATTTTTTTTAACTGTAAAGACACATTACACTGGCATTAAAAGGTAGATATTCTGAATGTTAAAACAATGACGAATTATGGGATATTAAAGTGTAAGCAATAATCAGGATTTAAAGTTTAAACTGAAATAATTCAGTGTCTAAATGAACTTTCCTCTGCCAATGCACAAGTGTGTGTGATTGTAAATGCACTCATGCATGACCACTACTCTGAGTAGGAGTGTGTTTGTGTGTGTGCACGCCGCAGCCATGATTCTGGAAGTGTGATTAGTTGGTATCAAGTAGTGTGTTTACAGGGTGTGTGTGTGCACGTGCATGAGTGGAATAAAAGCCAGTTTGACTCACCAAACTAAATGTCACTGTATTTCCAAAGGGCTTGTTAGAGTCTTGTTTACAGAAAACTAAATTAAATTACTTGAATCATCTACCATAGTCTATTTACAACTGTGCGTGTATCTGCATATTTATAGGACTTGATTTGCTTTTCATAGTCAGTGATAAAGTTAAAAGGTTCTAGTGCAGACCACTGATAACAGATAAGACATTATAGCACTATATTACCAAATTAGGGGATTTAGTAACTAGGTCAAGGGTAGATATATATCCATCTGTCTATACTGCTATCATAAGTTTAACACAAAATGTTTCTGAACAATACTCCCATAAACACATGCAGCTACTACACTCCTGTTGTTCTTTCTGCAGAGAAATAACCATCCTAAATAATGAAACTAAAATAACACACAGAGCTGTGCTGGTGCGATGTGTTATTATAAGACAACAAATGTGATGCAGGCAGTCCAGAAGTTGATTTTGAACAGATTCACAAGTCTGAAGTAGAGCCAAGCAAGATTGGAATGCTTCAGAACTTGACTGACAGTCTTCCAGTTTCAAATGATTTCAGTGTTTTCCTAAAGATGACTGCTCTGAATGGGGGAAAGCTTGCAAATTTTTATTGCACTAAGAATAATGTGAGATGTTGTCATCAGTTCAAACAACACTGCCTTCACTTCATCTGCATCTCCTCTGATCCGATCTACCCACGACCCGTGCCTTCCTTAACGTTTACACACACAGTGCGAAATGCATATACATACACTCTTGTAAATCAGAGAGCAGACAAGAAGAGGTGACCACCAACCACGACTGAAAATAATACCTAATGTGGAAAAGTCCATTTTAAAAAAAACAAAGTGGACAAGCACTGTCTCATTTCATGTTACTAGAACTTGAAAGTAGGGCGTGGCTTGATTGCATTCACAGAGGGAGATTAGGAACAAGACTGCGTGTGAGAGTGTGAGAAAGGAGAACTGTAAACAGTGGCACAGCTTTATGAAATAGAAAGGTTATTCAACACAAGATGAAACAGCACTGATGAAAAATATAATCTCATCCTATATCTCATTTGAGAATATTAAAAAAATGTCTTAAAAAGTTGATATACCAACCAGTTAACTAAAACAGAGTACAATAGTTAGAATAGAAATTACTTACAGGCAGGCTTGAGCAATAAAATAATCTTCAGACATTTCATGTTTTATTCTCTTGATCACAAAGTAAACAGTGGAAATACAGCAATCAAATTACATAGTCACCTACCCTCTTTGTGTGCTTTTTTGGCCAATAGATCCTATGCCAGATGACATCACACTGTGTTGGAGTAAAAGTTAAGGCGGGTGCCAGACAACCCTGAGTCATTTTATCAGAGACCCTGTACTGGCAGTCCTGGTGCCTCGACAGACTGGCTCCATTCAAATTAATGAAGGCGCTGCATTTTTTCACCTTTTACCTTACTGATCACTTATTATGTTATTTAGAGTTTAGGCTGTAGACTTGGTTTGAAATTTCCACGTCAAATGTATGTTACACTGTAGGAACATTAATCTTCAATCATTGTGTTGCCCATTTTGTTTTTGTGTACTTTTCACATCACTAAACAAACTACACTAAATAGATATCTACATGGCTCACTACTGGTCCCATATGCAAAACAAGCAGGGCAACAGCAGAAATATGCAGGGCACCGTGCAATCACTTAAAGCACTTCCGTTATGCGTTTTCATGCTTATATGAACAGAATAGCAGAGGCAGGGGTTTGTGGGTCAGGCCAGACACAGATTAATAATACCAAGTGGAGGTCATCATGCTATAACCTCTCTAGGACACATGCATTATCATCTAACATTGTTTGTATGAGACTGACATTTCTAGAATGACCTTTTGGTCAACTCAAAGTTGCAAGATTACAAACATATCTGGCAACTGCACACACTATATATGTATGCATATAAGTCCACCCAAGATCTGGGAACATGCAAAATACTGCACAAATATTAAGACAACAGTGACAAAAAAATCTTGCCAGAGAAAAAGAGAGAGCATGAGCAAGATTATTACCAATCTTTTCTAATTCTTCTGTCCTCCATTTTCTTTCTCACACAAACTCAATTCACACACACAAAAAAACTCAAGCATATGCCCGGCTCTCTTTCCTTGCCGCCTTTTCAGGAATCATAAAACTCACATTTAAAAATGCATGGGCTCCATAAGCTGCTAGGTCTATCTATTAACTGTGTTATAGTGTAGCTGGCTATAGCTGCTGACGGCAGCCAAGGAATGCTGCATTCCACTAAGGGAGAAATACAGAGAAGAGGAGGAGGAGGTCTGAAGGGGATGAGGGATGAGGAACGGGGGGGCAGAATTTAATCATTTTTCTTTCTCCCATGGCACTGCAAACTGATGCCTGGGTATTTGGGCATGTGGAAATGTGGGTGGCAGTGACTTCATCACAAAAGCCTGCATGAGTATAAATACAGAACTGTATCAATGAAAGAGTGTAAACGCATGTATATATGTGGCTCTCACATTTGAGAGTGGGTGTGTGGCTGAGGTGAAAAGTAATTGATTCAAGCAATTCAGGAAGATTTTCTTCAGTGTCCTTAGGCGTTCACAAGATGACTATTGATTGGTAAATTGATTGATTGACATTCGCTCGACATCAGGACAACATCATCAGTCTTCTTATGAACACTGCTTACTTATTAGTACTAGTATTTGTGAAAAGCTACGTTTATAAGAAATGCTATACAGATATTACCCTCCTCAGTGCCTCTGCGAAATAACTGTTTTTTGTTACAGGTCCATAAAATTAACCTTTTTCTTATTGCAATGTAGTTTTTATAGTTCACAGAATCTGCTTGCTAATTTGTGAAAGCTGCTTATTATAGTAATCAGATATAATGAATTTGTATTACAACTAAAAATAAGATAAATCCTGTAAGAATGACAACTAAAAAGTTTATGAGACTATTTTCATTTAACTCTGCAACACTACTCACCAGAGTGTCCTTGAGTAAGACACTAAACATCAACCAGCGCCAGATATGAGCATCTGCTTAATGGCTTTGCATTAACATGTAAATGAGGTTTCAATGGTTTGGATGAGACTTCAACATGCCAGTGTGCATTTCTTCTTGGTTGCATTTTTCACCCATCTCCTCAACTCCCACCTCTCTGAGCATGTATAAGTCAAAGATAAATTAATGAGCTTGCACCTAAAGCTGTGCTGACACTTTGGAACAAGGCTCCTGCCCCTGTAATGGACCTTACAGACAATGCCTGTGGTATTTCAATTAACAGACAATGGCATGACATGAAATAACGACATATAGGAAGAGCTGAGTGACGTGCGAATGAGGCAGTAACAGCAGCATCTATCCCTTTAATGGACCATTGTAGTTGAGCGTAGATAATAGGAGTTAATAGGAAATGTAAAATTATGATGTAGGCTCTGTCTAAAGGGGTGAGTGACACCTGGGAGTAAGCTGTTACATCTTAATGCACTGCTGCCACCAGGATGAATCAGCTTTGCGCATAGGAGGTGGAAACCATCTGAAGGCTGCTAATAGTGGCTGCTGTCAGTCTTACATTAACCTTGAGAGCAGCCAGGGGACTGGTTACCCCTGCTGACCTCTTCCTCTCACACACACAAACACACATGCACATTCTACATTACGACCACATTTATGACTGAAGGGTGACTTGGTGTGTATGTGCGCGTGTGCGCGCGCACACACACACACACACACACACACACACACACACACACACACACACACACACACACACACACACACACACACACCCAGGTCCATGCCTCTTCCTGTGTCTTATGAGCAGCATCAGTGGGATTAAATCAGTACATCATAGGCTGCTGTAACACCATATAGCCTGTGTGCACTGAAGAGAAATCACCTAAAACCTTTCCTGCTGCCCCCGGGGTTAGCATCCACGTAGACTAGTAATAACACTCTCTAAGGTTTTGTGGTTACAGATGTGCACTTCAATTGTCACGTGTTCAAAATTAACATCAATCTCTTAATACTCTTATCTATGTGGAAAATATACAATAAGTTCTGTCAATATAATACAAACTACTAAAACGTTAAAAAAACGGAATTACTGTTTATATTTGCATTTTAGAAATATGAAGCAAGAAGCATAACTTTAGTGAAAGTGGGTTATGTTTTGCTGTTTGGTCAGAACAGTGCCAAGTATTGTGTTTTGAGGCATAACTGGGCAAGCTGATGTCCATGTGTTTTCAGTCAATTTTCACTGACAGTGAGAGCAGCTGAAAGGAAGAAACAAAGAATGAGCAGGAAAACAAAGAAGCATTTTATACAATAAAATTGTTGGGATGACTGCCTGGGAATGAGTGAAAGCATGATCAAACACACTGACCTAATTTTCTGCCACCTCCTGCAGAGAAATGCAAAGAAAAGAAGCCCATCAACACTGGATAGAATGAAATCAAGGTTTTTAATGCATTAATACTTTTCTATAATCTATGAATAAATCCATTTTCACACTTTGCCTGGAATATGACCCTCTGAATTTTCATGCTTAATTGTTTGAAAGTTTTGTTTGGTGGTATGTGTGTCTTTTTCCTTTTAGACATAATCTTTGTTATTATTTCTGATTTTGTTCTGTGTCTAATTGTGCTTATGCTGTATTATTTTTGTTGAAGACCCCTTTAGAAAACAAAATGGAACATCTCAATTATCTGCTACTATCTACCCTTTAACTGAAACTGTATGACAATTTAAAAATGAAAAAAATGAAATAAATGTATAATTTTACAGTCAATAACCATGACTGGTAGTTTTGTTTTTTTTATCTCTTTGTTAAGCAGTATGGGATTTTCTATCACTGATACTCAAATGATTTTACTCTAGTAAACTCAAGACAAGTAAGTTTAAATTATTTCTAAACCTCATTTTAATGCAAAGCAGCAGCCCAACACTGGTAAACTAAAAGGTATATTAGATACAGTTCTATGTCTTTTAAAATATAAAGAAATGTACAGAAACTATGTTTCTTTATACCTTTGCACAATTTTTTAAAATGTATCCCCAAATGCATCAGACATCCACTGACACCAGTTTCTGAGATAAACCTGGCTGGTCAGTTATAGCCTTTAAGAAGACATCCCTTTATGTTAAAATTTGAAAGAACAGTGAAAAGTTTAAAGTCGTCTTTTTAGGCTTAAAAGATCTAAATTCAACTTCATTTCAGCCAGTAACCAATTTATGGTCACCACCTTTTCCATTTACTAGAGATCTAAAAGATGCCTGGTATATAGCTATCAAGGCTAAAATGGGTTTAAATTTGGTTCACAGGACACCAACACATGTAGTTTCCCGTGGGCTTTTGTTGCATTCTGTATTGTATGGAGGTGTGTTTATTTATTTATTGGAGAGTCAAAACTTTATGTTTTCATATGCGATGGCACAATGGTGCAGGCTTAGCAATACTGCCTTGAAACTGGAAGAGTCCAGGCTCAAATCTGCAAGTCATCCAAGTTTGCAGTGCTGTTGCTTTTAATCAAATTCTAGGATAAAGAAATTCATTTTTAGATGTCTTTTCTCTGGTGACCTGCACAAGGTGTACCCTGCCTCTCGCCCTATGACAGCTGGGATAAGCTCCAGTGCGTCTGGATGGATGGATGGATGGATGGATGTTCTAGGAACTCAGAATATCACTTTTCACCTTTCACTTAATCAAATCTGAACATTGTTTACAGGTCTGGCAAAACAGTCTAACATCTTTTTAATAAGATGCTGAATAGGATGATGCTGTTGAAGCATGTTCAAATCTAAACTGTCAAAAATAAAATTATTGTCAGATACCAATTCAGTAAAATGATGTGCTATTGACCATCATTATTATCTCCTGTCTAAAATAACTTTAATCCCTTTTCAAAACTGTATTTCCTCCTTCCTCTGATACTCAAAATTACAACAAAATTAAAAGTTGTGGTTTTTTGACTGATGTTTTTTTTCTTGAATAAAAGAAAGTCATTCCTGCATCTATACTGGAACTATACGCTTTTACAAACCATTATGGTTCATACTTGAACGTAATTGTCAACTCCTATCTTCTACTTTTCCATCTGGTCTTAGGACAGTGCAAAAAGCTTTTAAAGAGCTAACATTTGTGCTTGAATGGCCAGAACACTGTGTGCAGCCTCTGCTCATTGCTGCATAAGGTCCACTTGTAGTGCTACTGTGACTGGACTGCAAAGATATTTATAGAAAGCCGTTGACAATATCCTGTCCCCAAACGGGTGTAATCGTATTATGCTGGAGGTGCTAAAAGCCCTGAGTTGGGAGAGCACATCACTGGAGGAAACAGTCTGAGACAAACAAGTGCCATTCCTGGGGAGTCTTGAGAGCAAGAAGCTTAGAAGCAGAGTGGAAGAAGTAGATAAAAGACACACATACAAACTCAGCATGTGAGGGAAAAAGAGTGAGAGAAAGAAGAGGTGGGTTACTGACAAGTCAAGAAGTGACAAGGAAGTATGAGATGCAAATTATGCTGCTGACTGAGTGTAATAGGTTTGCTGTTGGAGGGTGCAGAGGTGGTGCAGGTTGGAGGCTCGATCGTTTTGACAGTGTTTGGTATCGGCAGCTCTGAAGGTTCAAGCCAGCCATGGCGATGATAGATGAAAGACTGAACTTTAATCAGAGTGGCGCCCGGAGCATTTTCATGGAGGTAAACAGGTTAATCAGTCAAGCCCTCCTTCCATCCTCCCTCTCATTCTCCCCTAGTCTTTCCTCAGCACATGACCACTTCTGACACTGGCATGCCATTTGTCTATTTCCCATCAGCACCTACCCCTTCTCCTTTCCTCCCCCACCACGCGCCTCTCATTCTCCCTTACCTTAGTTCCACTACCTCTTCCCTGCAGCCCATACCATCAGGCATACTCCACTATCTTATAAAGAGGAACTTCACACTGTTTAGTCAGCTCATTTAATATCTCCCAGCATCATCCACCATGGAACTATGAGGTGGGAGGAGAGCATTCAGCAAACAGAGATTGTTCACATGCTCTCAGTTTCTTGCATTATTGCCCTTCCACTGGCCTGTACCATAAGAGGTAGATAATATGCAATCATAACCTTTGAACACACTGTGCTTAAATCTAAACCCAGTGAGGCAAAGAAAATAGTAGAAGCAGCCTTGCATTTTCCATTCTTTCTGTCATCTCGAGGGTTTATTTATTAAAATTGTCATGTCTTACTGTCTCTTCAAGAGACAGCTAGGCATACTGGCCTGCATAAAAACTTGTGCAATATGCTGACCAGTGCCAAATTATTACCGCCTGACCGCCCGAAATTTTAAAACAAGTAACAAGTTTAAAAAGGAAACCAGGAACTAAGAATTCCCAGCAGTTTACAGTCTAGGATGCATTCCGTATTGTCCATCATGCCTTCACATGCTCACAAAACTCCCTCTCTCTCTAACCCCCAAGAAAAATAAACAATCAACTCTAACAAACCACTCTGGCAAGATGAGTGTGAACTTTAGAAAGCCTTAACAGCTCCTGTGGATGGAGGCCACATCTAATCTGAAATTACCCACACCGGCTTTTTGACCACACTACATTTAGGCAGACTTGTGAAGCAAGATTATATTGTGTTGTCTGGGATTCCAACCACATACTTTGGTGAGCAATCTACAAGGGCCGCCCTTCGCCAAGATACACTTCAGAGACAGTTGCCACATATTTACAAGCTTAGCTGCCCTGCTCTTCTGGGTTGTTGATGTTGAGTGTTACACTGGTGGCCTTGAAAGTTCTCTACAAACCTTCATTGGAGTGCAGATTGCGTTTGGAATAAATGCTCTTCTCACTCATATTTGTCCAGGATATTGCAAAAGTGAGCTCATTGTGCAACAGAAGTTAGGAAACACACTTATAACAGGGGGCCTTAAAGGGAAACAAAGGAGGGAATACTTACTTGGAGACTATACATGCTTTTTGTTAGGAAACTCTCCAAGTGTGTTGTGTTATTGCCTCCCATCTACCTCAAATTGTGTCACAGAAAGAATTCAGCTTGCTCCCTTGCTTAATGATTTGAGCATCCATGTTCCACTTTGAATAATATACTCCTGCACTTAAGAGAGAATTCAAGGCTTTTAATGATAGATCAGGACATAACTTAAGGTGGCAGCAAGAAAGGAGGGGGTGGATGGTATCAGCAATGTCAACCTTTAAAACTAGAACGTTATCTAGCTTACAATTCGTCACAGTTCACAGGTTATTGTATTGTGTGAAGTACAGAAAGAAAACGATAAGTTCCCTTGTCACTGGTTGGCTGTATTGCACAAACTATTGAGAATTATAATCCATTGAGAATTTAAATATGTCCTCAAACAGTCATATCCAGGACAATAGCCATACTTCTTGACCTGCCCTCACCTTACTTAAGACATTATTATGCTGTAAATAAACCTAATCCTAGAGGTGTACACGCAAACAGTCGTTTTATGAACAAAGCAGTTCCTGTGAAAATGGAAAAGTGCTCATAAAACAACAATTATGACCTTGACTAAACCTAATGATTTATGTATAGATGGCAGAGATGCACATGCTAACACGCATTTTTATGAACATTGCAATCGGACTTCTGTAGCAAGTCTTGTGAAGATGAAAAAGTGCCTATAAAATGACAAATACGCCCTTGATCATAATTTGGGTGAAGACCCATTAGGTGATCATTATGTGCAAATTTCACTAAAATCTGAACAATACTCTAAGAGGAGCAGCAATCTGTGTAAATTGTGGACAGATGGATGGATGGACGCTTCGCCATGGCATTAGCTCATTGGTCCTTCGGCCGAATGAGATTAAAAAAAACAAAATTAAGTAGAGGGCTGAGAAGAAGTCAAGAGAAAAGGGGACCAAAAAGTGCGCGAAGGCGGTCATTATATTTTTTGGCAAATGGAGCTGGCTAACACACATACACACCCACACACACATGCACCGAGGAAAAAGGGCAACTGTATATATGACGCAAACATCCACACAGAAATGTATGCAGTACATCTAAACACATCACAAGCTGAAGTCCTAGAGGGCCAGAAATCCCATGTGAGTTTACAACATTACATCCGTTCTCAAGGGATTTCATAACAGATAAAATATCTAATGCTACATACAGTGTTGTTCCATTACCAGTGGATTGGCCTACCATTCCTCCACCCACCAACCCACCATCATCATTTCACTAGCTGCTGTTTTTATTTTCTTCACGGCTGCTCTCCACTTCCCTTCATTCAGTATGCACACAGTTTTTTTTCCCTTTTTCTTAAGGGAGTGGTGGCCAGAGGAAGTTGGAGATTTAGTAAGGACACTGATTTGCTCATGCAAGACTTATGAAACTTGAGTTTCCTCATACAAACACCCATACAAAAGTCATTTCACCATCTTTGATGTAGTGCACTCACTGCTATGCTTCTTCAGTGCACTACACAGAGATCAATAACATTATTTTGTGATAAACTGACTTCATACTTTAACTTTATAAAGTGTTTTTTTCTGTATGAGGTCCTTTTATCTTTGATGCCATAGAAACTATTGCCTTTCTGAATCCTATTTAAAACAAGCTGCTGGTACATGAAGAGAGCAGAAAATGCATTCATTTATAAGAAATTCAAAACTCAAGACAACCAATTTTACTGGAACTAAATTGAGATTTGCTTGATATGATTTTGAACAACTGTACCATAAAACAATCTGACAAATACATGGAATAATATAGAGTTTGCCAGTGGGACGAGGTGCTGGACACAGACATACATTTGACAAACCCTGTAAAGTGTCTGGAAATCTCCACGACCTAATAATGCATGGCAGACGAAGCCTGTCATAGTGGCAGCCCAGCTGTAAGTGATTTGGTGGGCTGAAGAGAAAAAGCAGAGGAGAAAAAAAAGGAAAATATGGAGGTAGATTTTGACAGTCATCAGTCTCGTCATCTCATTTCTATCTGTATATCTAGATGAATTTGTCCTGACAACACGGGCACAATGCAGGCAACACCTCTTGACCCAGCTGCAAAATACAAAGACACGCACAAACTCCTTCTACAGCCAAGACAGAGGAGAGAAGGAGTAAATGAGCATGTGAAATGAGCATGTGAGTGAAATAAATAAAAACATACTGAATGGAGTTAAGAGTGCCTGAGAAAAACGACTGACAGCATAGCGTGAAAGACAGAAAAAGAGAGAGACAGCAGATGAGGGACAAATCGATTTTGGTAAAGAGGCAGAGCAAGTGATGGGCTTGAAAGGGGATAAGAAAGACAAAGAGGCAAGGGGACATGAATGATGATGGACGATATGAAGGACAGCTTGAAAGAGAGAAAGTGAAATAAGATAAAGAATAAAAAGAGGGGAGGAAAGAGAGGACTTGATGGAGGGAGACAGAGAGAAAGACACACCTTGTCAAAAAGATTGAGAGCAGAGGAGAAAATGAACAGGGAGCCAGAAACAGAGAAAGGAATACAAAGAATGAATGAAGATAGAGAGAGTGAGGGAAGATGAGAGGATGCCTTATTTTCTTCCATCTCAATTTGCACAAAACTTTCATTACCACCAATTTGGGCTGGGAGCCGTAGGCTGGACCATTAGGCGAGCCCAGCATCAATCAGCTTAATCTCCCTCCCAGGCCGCTAAATTACAGCGCCCAGTTGCTTATTAAAATTTGTCGCCCGTCTCCCAACACCCGGCACTGCTGGAGATTAGACAGGGGCCCCCAGACAAATCTGTTATAGAGAAGAAGGCTAGGAAGAGGAGGAGGTGGTAGGAGAAAGAGAAGGACTGAGAGAAGGAAGGAAGTACAGGGACAGTAGGAAGGGAAAAAAGAGAAATGCACTTGCTGAGACAGAGTGGGGGGACGATCATCTGGTTTGATTTATACACTTCTGTAGATCTGCTGTGCTCTCACTCACATATTTCTACATTTACTCATACATCCCAATAAATCCTATACACACCCGCACAAGCCCACATACCCCCAAATGCAGTTTTCCATTCCTGTCAACACCCCCAACACACGTGCGAGCGCGCGCGCGCACACACACACACACACACACACACACACACACAGGTATAGAGAATGCAGGGTTTGCAGCGTCTCCCGCTGCACACTCAATCAAACCAGCGGCCAGATAAGATGCATGATGAATGGCGTAATTGAAGGCAGCGGCAGAGTAATGCTGCACCGCTCTGCGTTTGGGGGGCGGGTTATTGGCGAGTGTGTGATTAGCCTGTAGGATTTATTGTTATTGCCCGTCTTATTAAAAAATACTAAGACTGTCTGCCTCAACTACTGTAGCAGGACTCCAGCTACAAAGCATATAGAGCCCTACACCTTTGGATGGATGAGAAGGCAGCAGCACTGCACCTATGTAGATTTGGGTGGGGGAGTGCTTTGAAGTCTGTGCAGGTTGAAGAAATGTGGCTGAGCTAATCATATAGATTACAGAGCGGAAATGTGGATGTCAAAACACTGAGGTAAATAACCCACACACTGAAAAAGCGGTGTCAAAACTCACTTTAAACACTTAAAGGGAGAAGAAGTATATAAGAGAAAGTGACAGTCTGTAGGTCAGTGGGTAAAAGAAGAAACACTTTGGGCAGCTAAGCATTCAGCAGATCAAACATGAATTAATCAAGAGCTAGAAAAGGCCCTTGACAATAGTGAGCCAAAGAGTGTTCTTAACACCAACACATTTTTGGTGAGAGCACATAGGCACAGTGATTTCTTCATCATGTTGATGTCCATTACATCTGAAAAGATTGATTTGTTATGGTTTACTTTTGGTTGTTCCATAATGTGCTTTAATCAATTATTTCAATTAGTGAGGCTTGGGATTTTGCTTTTTAGATACTTCAGCTCATATTAAAATACACTCATCTTGGTCAAACAATGATAATCAAATTGAGAAGGGCAGTCAGTATTAATTTTTTTCCTTTTAACAATGAACTTTAAAATGTCCACAATTGAAGGGACAATAACAGGTGTAAGTGTTACATGCAGCTCTCTTGTTTCAGAAACTCAAATGAATATCTATAGCTGTAGGTGTATAATAGACTTGGTAGTGAGACTCTACAAACAGCTATCAACACTATTCTAGATTACAGTCATTACTGGTGAGTCTTGCTAATCTGAGCTGTCAGAAACTTTTTCTTCCCTGCAGTAAAAAATTCACTGTAAAGTTGAAAATTCAAATTGTAGTAGCTGTGAAAGTGAATGAAGGAAAACACAAACTATATGAAAAGTTACTTTGGAGAGTTCTGTGTGCGCACTTCTCTGGCAGCTGTATGTTTTGTGCACTCTGATGTCTAAGGACCAAGGCTGCTGCAGGAAAGTGAAAAAAGAGTGTCTGATATTCAGCACGCAATAAAAAGCCAGATTAATATACAGTACATACATATTTTAAATCAAGGAGCAAATTTGATTAGATTAGTTTGGGCAGAGTGAGACAGACTGGAAGGGGGTGTCTGATGACAAAAGTGTGTGAGTTGGCAACCCTGTGTTGCCTTTTGGCGTGTGTGTGTGTGCTGGGAATCACGTTATTGCTGTTTATTCTATTTCACTATCATGTCCTTCAGCAGTCTTAAGGGCTAACAGAGAGACAGACAACTATTCACAGTCACATTCACAGCTATGGCCAATTTATAATTGCCAATTAACCTAACTCCCTGTATGTCTTTGGACTGTGGGAGGACGCCAGACTACCTAGAGAGAACCCACACAACCACAGGGAGAACATACAAACTCCACACTGAAAGGCCCCAGCTGGCCGGTGATTCGAACCCAGGACCTTATTGCTGTAAGGCAACAGCACTAACTAAAGCACCACCATGCTGCCCAGGAGGACTTTCAATTTTGTGAGGTATGGACAAATGGACAGACAATGGCTGCCTCACTGTAGCATTATCTCATGGGCCAGAAAGCTAAAAATATGTTTTAAAAAGTGATTTAAATGAAGCGCCTAATTCTTTAACTTTTTTCCTCAGACAAGTTGTTTTAAAGCCAAGGGGCAAAAGCCAATCTCAAATCACCTTTAGATTGCTGCCTCAACTCTGGAACAGCCAGAAAGGCCCTCACCTGAGGATCTAAGGCTCTACACTAGTTTAAAAGGGGTTAACATTTCTGTTATGTTAGACAGTTCCACTCTATAGAACCAATGCATTTTGAAGGACATAATTTATAGTTTAGCGGAACGCAACTAAAGTTGAAAGATCAGGTAGGCTGTTTGGGGTCAAGGATAGAAATTAGTAAGCTTGCCAAAGCTTTACAGGAAGAGGAAAAGCTGTAACCAACATATAGCCAATGCTTTCAGAAGATGTCAGATTAACTAAAAGGAGCACATGTCTGGAAGGGGCTTATGAACTCATGAACTGTTGCCCTAAAAATGAGTATACATCTCTGTGACAAATAAAACGCAATGAGCAAAAACTAGTTTGTGAATATGATGTGAAATACAGTTTTGATTAACTTCCACAGCAGACAATTAGGAAGAAAGTAAGACACTCTTTTTTTAAATTGCAAAAACAGAGGAAATTTCTGACTTTCCCCAACTCTCTTTATATCGAGACAAGAAGCAGAAACCCCTGTCTACCACACACTTAAAACAGATTAACTGAGAACATATACACCACATGTGAGTCTGGACACAGGACTCACATATATTAAGGCAAGCACAAAAACACAATGCTATGAAACCCCACACAAATCTTAAAAATTCAGTCACTGCAGACACGCACACAGAAAGACAGACTGCATCTGGTGCAAACCAAACCAGCGAAAGTACAGTGACTACAAACAGTGTGGTTGTACAGAGCATGTCCACTGTCAACACACACTGACACAGTAACCAGCACAGGGAAAACCACACATGTATATACTGAGCCAGCTGTGGTCTCAGACAAAGCCTATAAATAGAAGGAAAACAAACAGTTGTTTTGTCTGAAAGTTTAATTAGCATATTACCTAGAGTATTCAAAGATATATGGGCTGGCAGTGGCAAGGAGCTACGTTCCAAAACACTTTGGCATGTCTGTGTTATTTAAGAGATCAGTTTGAATATTTGATGTATTGCTGTTGATTTAGTTGCCTTGTTTTGATATATAAAACTTAGTGAATGACATTTACTGCTGCTGTAAGTTATTTATATGATCTATCAAATTAGCTTAGTTCAGGATCTACTGCTGTATATAGAGAGGGTGTCTACCTCAGTTGGTTGCCAGCAGCGCTGGGTGTTGCTGTTCAGACTGATTGAGTGGTGTGCTGTTCAGCCAACTGGGCTTCCGGCTGGTGGACTGCCGGCATCGATTGCTTGGGCAGGCCCTTCTTCTGGCGCACACAGAAACAGTTGAAGAGGAGAGTGGAAGTGAACAGCAATATGAGAGCGAGAGAGAGAGAGAGAGAGAGAGAGAGAGAGAGAGAGTGCAAGCGAGAGCGAGGGAGAGAGAGTGAGAGAAAGAGAGAGAGAAGGATGGAGGGAAGAAAAAAGAGGAAAATTAGCTTAAATGAAAGTTTATTAGGTGTATCAGTCAGTCAAGCCGATGGGGTGGGGGTTTTTGCCTCAGGCCCTTCATCCTTCCTCTTTCTCTTTTCCCCTCCTTCATCCTCGCCTTCTGCTTGTGTGTGTGTTTGTAAAGGAAGGGGTTTTGGGGGTGGGGGGGCATGACGGGAAAACATTAGGTTGTTGGCGACTCGCCGGTACACCAGCCAGTAATTGGCCTGGGTAATGGTCATGTCCAGACAAATGGTGTAGGCCCTAACTGTGTTACGAGCAACCGACTGCTCTGCCTGTATTCACAGCATAACAGTGAGCACTGTGCGGATACCAAATGGCACCAGCGTGTGTGAGTTCATGTACAAGACTCACAAAACATGCGATTTACTGGGACACAACATTA
>VUQH01016536.1:3179-50083 GCA_015106775.1 Etroplus canarensis | reverse complement strand
CAAAAAATTAAAGGAACACTTTTTAATCAGAGTATAGCATATATTGACCTGGTCAGTTAAGTAGCAGAGGGGGTTGTCAATCAGTTTCAACTGCTTTGGTGTTAATAAAATAAGCAACAGGGGCACTAGAGGGGCAACAATGAGATGATCCCATAAATGGGAATTTTTTTACAGGTGAAAGGCACTGACATTTTTTCTCTCCTCATCCTTTCTGACTGTTTTTTTCACTAGTCTTGCATTTGGCAGGGGTCAGTGTCACTACTAGTAGCACAAGGCAATACCTAAGCTCTACAGAGGTTGCACAGATAGTCCAGCTCCTCCAGGATGGCACATTAAAATGTGCCATTGCTGAAAGGTTTGCTGTGTCTCTCAGCACATTCTAAAGAGTATGGAGGAGATTCCAGGAGAAGGACAGCTACTCTAGGAGAGCTGGACAGGGCCAGAGAAGGTGCTTAACTCATCAGCAGGACAGGTATCTGCTCCTTTGTGCAAGGAGGAACAGGATGAGCACTGCCAGAGCCCTACAAAATGACCTCCAACAGGCCACTGGTGTGACTGTCTCTGACCACACAGTAAGAAACAGACTTCATGAGAGTGGCCTGAGGGCCCTGACATCCCCTAGTGGACCCTGTGCTCACTGCTCAGCACCATGGAACTGAGCTCGACTGGCATTTGCCATAGAATACCCAAATTGGCAGGTCTGCCACTGGCACCCTGTGCTTTTCACAGATGAGAGCAGATTCACCCTGAGCACAGATGAGAAAGGGTCTGGAGAAGCTGTGGAAAACATTATTCTAGCTGTAAAAACATTCAGCATTACCGATTTAGTGGTGGGTCAGTGATGGTCTGGGGAGGCATATCCATGGAGGGACACACAGACCTCTACAGGCTAGGCAAAGGCACTCTAACTGTCATTAGGTATTTAGATAAAATCCTTGGACCCATCGTCAGAAACTACCCTGGTGCAGTGGGTCCTGGGTTCCTTCTGGTGCACAGCAATGCCTGGCTTCATGTGATGAGAGTATATAAGGCAGTTACTGGAGGATGAAAGAATTGATAACACTAACTGGCCCCCACCCTTGCCCAACCTAAATCCAATAGAACAGCTAGGACATTATGTTTCGATCAGTCCGATGCCTCCAGGTTGCTTCTCAGGCTGTCTAGGAGCTCAGTGAAGGCCAGGTCCAGATCTGGAAGGAGATCCCTCAGGACACCATCTGTCTTCTCATTTGGAGCATGCCTTGAAGTTGCCAGGCATGCAAACAAGCACATCTGGGCCATACAAACTACTGAGTACCATTCTGAGTTGCTATTTTGGCAAAATGGACCACCCTGCCACATCATTTTCTCACTTTGATTTTTCGGGTGTCTTTGAATTCAGCCCTCTGTAGGCTGATAATTTTCATTCCCATCAAATGATGTGGCATCCTTTCACTCCTAAAAGATTACCCACTCCATATCAGTATAGATATCCAGCATGATTTATTCCCATTGAGATCTGATATTTTCAAAATGTTCCTTAGGCAGTATATTTGAAGACAAAGTACATTCACCAAGTGTTTAGTTGGACAGAACCATTTTGTCATTTAAAATCAGACATTCAAACATTTTTCAAACAGTTTATGAAACACATCATCTTTTAATTGGAAAATTCTATCAGATATTTAAAGCAGTGTATTAACACTAACCGGAAACACAAAAAAGTATAAGTGCATTCATTGTGAACCAGATGTGCAAGAAGAAATGGGGGAAATGTGTTTTGTCCCAGCTCCAAACTGATCCTTATTTGGTTATGAATGCATAAAGAGGACTCATAAATAGGGTTGTCAAAAATAATGCGCAGCGCACAATGACTCAAAATTCCTTGAGTCCACTCACCGGTGCTGATTGGTGCTTGAACGCTATCTGGTGGAAGAACCAACTCGATCAAGATGGATCATATTGGCCCTCTTGATGGTAAATTTGAGTAAAAACTGAGATGGAACAATGGACCAACATAAAGTAATTTTAACGCTCTGCAGGAAGGAATTTTCGTTTCTTCAAAGTACTTCCAGTCTAAAGTATCACATCAACGCAAAGCATAAATTAGTTGGAGATTCCCCTACAAGTACTTTTGTGACTGTGATGCCCAGCTTGCGTCAAACCACCCTCATGGAGGTGTCTCAGTAAGTCTCTCCTCTGACAAATTGTATGTTTTTTATTTTTAAATTTTTATTTTACAACCTGTACACCATATCTATGGTTTAGTTTAAATAAAACAAATTAAGTGTATGTATTACCTTCTGTCTTGAGTCTTTTTGAACCCCCAAAATGAAATACAATTAATAATGAATTGTTAGTATTCATGATTATTCTAAATTAATCCACAGTGACCCTGTGATTAATTGGATTAAAAATTGTAATCATTTGACAGCTCTACTAATAAGATTAACTTTTAACTTGATATTAAGTTAAGAAACAAAGAAATAAATGACTGAGCCACAGTGCACAACAGAAGAATTAAAAAAATTGATAAGAGAGCTCCAGAAAAATCTGATAAAGTTTATAGTTTGAACAAAATTGCTATTTATATTAATTCAGTTACAGTATGTTAGAAATGATGGTTACATAAAGTGTGACATATAAGTAGGTTTTTGAGGCCATGCCTTTTACTGTCATGGCCTCAAAAACCTAAGCACCAACTATGTTATTACACTAATTATTCTTTTTCTGCTGAGTTAACACCAAAGCGTAAGTAAAACACCCCTTATGCTGAAGTTTTTGTGTAAAAATGCTGCTGCCTAAGAGGCAGGCAGTAATTAGGCTGATGACACCTACAATATATCGCCTCTGATGCACTGATTAGGCTTCTCCAACATTTAGTTGTCTTCTGTGTGGTATACTTAACCATCTCTGTTGTTCAGTAAATAATAATAATAATAAGAAGATGGCGAGGTTGAGACCTTTGTTGTCATCAGAATATCTTTGAAGAGGTGTCTAATGAAAAAATATTTATAACATACATGAACACTGTGTTGCTTAGTAGAGTGCTGGGCAGCTTTATAGCGCTGTAGAAACTATGTGAAATCTTAGCACATGTACTGTATACTGTGCACACACCCACACAGTGTGTATAGTATGGATTTCCAGTGACTCCATTTTTTTTTTCATTTAATTCAGTAATTTTTACTCACATCACTGTAACTCACAAACAACTTTTCTTTTTCTTTTTTGCCAATACATTTCAAAATATCTTCTGTGAAAAGGCATGTGTTTAGATTTATATGTTTTTAGAATATGACTTTTTTTTTTTTAACAAATTTGCCTCTGTACACCAACACAGTTGACTGTAAATCAAACAATGAAGATGTGATTGAATTGCAAACTTTCAGCTTTAATTCAAGGGGGTTTAGCCAAAAAATTGAATTAAATGTAAAGGAATTACAGCCACATTGTCCCCCAAATTTAGCAGCTCAAAAGCAATTGGACAACCAACATGATTTTAAATAAGAAAAAACTTGTTTTAAATACTTGGATGAAAATAATTTGCAGTCAATAACTGCCTGAAGACTAGAACCCACGGACATCACCAAAATGCTGTGGTTTCTCCCTTGAGATGCTCTGTCAGGCTTTTACTGTAGCCGCCTTTGGTTACTGCTTGTTTGTAGGTCTCTCTTCCTGCAGTTTTGTCTTCAGTAACTGAAAAGCTGCTCTGGTGGGTTGAAATCAGGTGACTGACTTGGAGTTTCTTTGTGAAACTCTTGGGTTGTTTTTGCAGTATGCTTTAGGTTATTATTCATTTGCGCTGTGGAGCACTGTCATCAGTTCTGTAGCATTTTGCTGAATCCAAGCAAAGAGTATAGCCCTGTACACTTCAGGATTATTCGCATGCTTCCATTGGGAACTATACATGCTATGATATCGCCTCCCCCATATTTTACACATGATGTGGTCTGCTGTGGATCACAAACTGTTCCTTTCCTTCCCCATACTTTTTCTCTTCCTGTCATTCTGGCATTCTTTCTGATAATAATAATAATAATAATAATAATAATAATAATAATAATAATAATAATAATAATAATAATACTTTTTTTTCCCAGAACTGCTATGGCTCTTTTAGATGTTTTCCGTCATGGTCTTGAGTTTTGTTTTGTTTGGTTTTGTATATTTTTGAGTTCTTTCAGGGTTTTTGGTAATTCTTTGTAGTTATGATCTATGGTGTTTCTTTGGTTTATTTATGTATATTGGAGTTTTGCCTTGTTGTTTCTGTTGTTGCATTCCTGTTTTTATTCACACTCTTTGGAGCCTTCCTGTGTAGCTATTTAGTTCCCCAGATGTCTTCCTTCTGTGTTCCTGTTTCTTTAAGTTTAGTCCTGTCATGTTCACTGTGTAGTATTCTGTTTCCTGTTTTACTTTGTAACCAGTCTAGTCTTGTATATTATGTTTAGGTTTACTTCTTGCCCTTGATTGTTAGTTGTGCTCCCTTCCCATCTGTTGCCACGTGCTTCACTAGTCTTTGTGTATTTATACCTCTGCCTTTCTCTTGCTCCTTGTTATGTCACCCATGTTGCTTCCCAGTCATTATGTGCGCGTTGCATTCTTGTGTTACCCTGCTTGGATTTGTAAGTTCTTGGACTTTGTTTCTGTTTGGACTTTTATTTGCTAAAATAAAGCTTACTTTTGAGTTAATTTCCCTGGCTGCCCGGAGTGTGCATACTGGTTCTGCTCTTATCACGCCATGTCATGCCATGACAGTTTTCTGGTCAAGTTTAATCTGACCTTCCTGTTCTTAAGTGTAACCAGGTTGCATCTGGTTTATAAACCCTTGGTATTTACATTCATGAAGGTCTCTTTTTGTAGTGATGTTTGTAATGATATACAGGTACATCTCAAAAAATTAGAATATCATTAAAAAGGTCAATATTTTAGTGAAACCCATATGTCATATAGATTCATTACACATAGAGGGAAATATTTCAAGCCTTTATTTCTTGAAATTTTGATGATTATGGCTTACAGATAATGAAAACCCAAAATTGTGTCTCAAAAAATTGGAATATTGTGAAAAAGTTCAATATTGGAAAATCATGGTTTCACACTCTAATCAGCTAATTACCTCAAAACACCTGCAAAGGTTTCCTAAACATTTAAATGGTCTTGCAGTCTAGGTCAGAAGGCTACACAATCATGGGCGAGACTGCTGATTTGACAGATGTCCAGAAGACAGTCATTGACACCCTCCACAAGGAGGGTAAGCCACAAAAGGTCATCGCTAAAGAATCTGGTTGTTCACAGAGTGCTGTATCCAGGCATATTCATAGAAAGTTGAGTGGAAGGAAAAAGTGTGGTAAGAAAAGGTGCACCAGCAAAAGGGATAAGCGGTGCGATGAGGATGAGAGCATTGTTAGGCAAGATCCATTCAAGAATTTGGGGGAGCTTCACAAGGAGTGGACTGAGGCTGGAGTCAGTGTATCAAGAGCCACTACACACAGGCGAATCCTAGACATGGGCTACAAATGTCGCATTCCTCGTGTCAAGCCACTCCTGAACCAGAGACAACATCAGAAGCATCTTACCTGGGCTGTGGAGAAAAAGAAGTGGACTGTTGCTCAGTGGTCCAAAGTTCTCGTTTCAGATGAAAGTAAATTTTGCATTTCATTTGGAAATCAAGGTCCCAGAGTGTGGAGGAAGAGTGGAGAGGCACAGAATCCACGTTGCTTGAAGTTCAGTGTGAAGTTTCCGCAGTCAGTAATGATTTGGGCTGCCATGTCATCTGCTGGTGTTGGTCCACTGTTTTCTGAAGTCCACAGTCAATGCAGCCATCTACCAGGAAATTTTAGAGCACTTCATGCTGCCTTCTGCTGACAAGCTTTATGGAGATGCTGATTTCATTTTCCAGCAGGACTTGACACTTGCTCACACTGCCAAAGGTACCAAAAGCTGGTTCAATGACCATGGAGTTGCTGTGCTTGATTGACCAGCAATCTCACCTGAACCCCATAGAGAATCTATGGGGTATTGTTAAGAGGAAGATGAGACCCAAAAATGCAAATGACCTGAAGGCCACTATCAAAGCAACCTGGGCTTCCATTACACCTGAGCAGTGACACAGGCTGAGTGACTCCATGCCACGCCACATTGATGCAGTAATTCATGCAAAAGGAGGCCCAACCAAGTATTGAGTGCATAGAAATGAACATACTTTTCAGAAGCCTGACATTTCTTTTTAAAATATCCTTTTTTTAATTGATCTTATGTAATATTCTAATTTTCTGGAACACTGAATTTTGGGTTTTCATGATCTGTAATCCATAATCATCAAAATTTCAAGAAATAAAGGCTTGAAATATTTCACTCTATGTGTAATGAATCTATATAACATATGGGTTTCACTTTCTGAAATGAGTGACAAAAAATATTGAAGTTTTTCATGATATTCAAATTTTTTAGATGTACCTGTATTTACCTCCTCCAGAGTGTTCGTAACTTGGCTAGATGTCATGAAGGCATTTTTCTTAAACTAGGAAAAAATTTCATCTTCGTCCACTTTAGTCGTTTTCCGTTGTCTTCCAGGTCTTTTGGTATTGTTTGATGTTGCTGAGCTGACCATCTCATTCCTTCCTTTTTGGAAATGTACCGGCTACTCCTAATTATTTATTTTGATTTTTCAGAGTAATAATGGCATACTTGCATTGACATCTGTTTCAGTGTCAATGTCAGGTCTCACCTGACCATAAAACTGCTTGTCAGTCATTTGTAAAATTATTTTTGAGCTTCTGAAAAAGGAGGGGCAAGTTTATAAATGGCTGTAATTCCTAAACAGTTAATATGAAACTTAAGTTAAAGCCCTTGATTTAAAGCTCAAAGTCTGCACTTCAGTTACATCTTGATTGTTTGATTTAAAATCCACTGTAGGGGTGGACAGAGGCAAAATTACAAAAATTGTGTCATTGTCCAAACACTTTTGAACCTAATCATAAATAATCAATAGTCCTGTCCATTTTGCCAAGCTCAAGTGCTAAGACTTGAGTCTATTTAACACTTACCCTATTTACAATAAATACATGTTTTGTTCAGGTTTCTGAAAAAAATTAAAATGTTTAATCCAAATATCCATATGAAAATGCATGTAACAAAAAGCCATCTAAAGAAAAGAGCTGCATTGTGTCTGAATCTGAATATTTTTCATCATTTACTACTCATCTTTCTCATCTCATGCATGCCTTTAATCAGTCTTTAATCAGTGTGCATTCCCAGTGTGTCTAGGATCTCGTGAAAGATAAATGTTTGAGAAACACAACAGGAAGATTTATTATTAATTTTCTTGCCCTGCTCCTCTGTGTGGTGTTGTTCTGTTATCAGATATGATGACACTTCAGGGACTGTGGCAAGAGAGTAACGGCCTCATCATTTTCACTCATATTTCATTCACTTTGATGTCACAAAGACAGTATGACTTATTTCCTCATAAGAAGAAGATACTAAAGTGGGGCAGTGCTGTTGAGAAAAGTAGCTTACAGGAAATGCAAAAATGTCTGGGGTTTGGCTCATTTCAAAATTGCTCAGCTGTTCCCATCAAGGTTTATTATGATGAAAATGTTTTTATTATTTTGCCAAAGGGTGGAAAGCACAATTAGCATGGGGTGTATATTCTGAGTTAATTCTTATTTTATTTAAATTCTAATATCTTAATTGCAAAATGTCTGTGTACTCATTCTAGTCCCCGGAATTAATGGCATTTAATACATGATAATTACAACTAATCAAAGAGCAATTAACCAATCAGCTATACAGTGAATAAAAATAATCAGTCATATTAAACACAGCATAGTTGGTGATCTGTAACTGGGACATCATACACAATGTGACAACATCAGCAGTCAAAGGGACGGATTAAAAAATTGTGTGGCAATGGCAAAGTCTGTCCCTACCTCCATCTAGTGTTCTTGTACAGGAAAACTCATCCCTCTCTGCGCTCACCTGCTTTGGAAGTGGGGCAGTGGAGCACTCAGATGCCGGGAGACAGTGCAAGTATAAACTTTATGTTGGTATTGCATACACATTCATGTACAAACACCACACAGTTCATAGAATACTGCAAAAGACACGTACACACAAGCTCTCTGACAGAGACAGTGAACCTCAGGGGCTTTCCACCAAACATCTGGAGAAGCCTGTGCCTGCACTGCTCTGCTCCTTAATGAGGCACAGAGATGATTATTAGTGGATGTTTTAGAGGGGAAATAGAGGGAGGAGAGGGGAAGGGACAGAAATTAAAGTGAAATTGGAGAACTGTTTGCCTTTCCCTCAAAAAATGAGCGAAACCTCCAGTGCTTTAGATCTGAAGAAATTTCACATCTCTAATAAACTTCCACCACTTTACACCTAGGCAGTTTTCAGAGAATGAGGTTTTGGGGGGATACATCCCAAGAAACCAAAAAAAGAGGTCACAAGTGTAATGTCCTACATTTGAGCCTAGGACATAGTTAACTCTCACAAGGAAAAACATTTTTATAAGAGCTATGAGAACAACATACGTACTTTTGATGGATTTTACCAAAGTCTTTTGCTTTTAAATTAAAATATTCCTTTTTAGCCTCACCTTACAGGCCTGAAGAGACAGGTGTGAGATAATGCTGAGTACTGCTGATGATATATCGCATTAAGCAGACTGCAGCATCATGAGTTTCGTAGTGTGGTTGCCATCATTTGTTTGCCCTGGAGAATCTCCAGAAATGCACACCTGCCTTAGCTGGCTCTATAGATGACCTTACGATGATGAAGATGAGGTTGATGAAGGTAAAGATGATGCAAATAAATGTATCCAACACATCCAGGTTCTTTATGCTTTGAATGTTCTTTATACTTGGAATGTTCTTTTGAAGCAAATATCCACTCAGATGCACTAGAGCTGAAGCTCCTATTTCAGTTTTAATTCTTAGTGGTAAACTCTATGAAATTTAAACAATAGTACATAATGCAAAAGAGACAAATTTAAATAGTTCATATCGGCGTTCATTTAATATTTCATTGCCATACACCTAATTTGCGTTAATTGTTGACTATCATGATGGAGAGTTTTAAAAAGGATCAAAATCGATGCAGCAGAACCATATGATCTCATCTATCTCATTTCATATATTTCTGTTCCAACTGTTGACCTGTGTAACACTCCTCTCAGTCAGTTACAGCTGGGTTGGCTCCAGCCTACGTGTGACCTTAAACAGTTTAAAAAATGGACAAGCTATGGACCTGTCTCGACCACAGAGTTCAGAGAATCAGATGCGTTGGATTAAATTAGCTGATAACTGCTCATTTCAAGCTAAGATGAACATGAGAAGAGGGCTTTAATACACAACTTTCTCCTTGTGTGGAAGAGGTGGGGGAGGAGTGGAGACTAAGTCTAATTAAAGAACCATTAGTGGATCTCCCAGCACTGCACTGGAGTGCAATATGAGTGGAGTCCTATTCATTATCACTCATTTTCAGACTTAAAAAATAACTCTGCTTAATGTAGTTAAAAGAAGATTTTCCTCTCATTTAAAGTGAGACTGTGAACATTGTTGTATAATTCAGTTAAAGTAAGAGAGAAAACAACACAGTGGAGTCTTTGCACTGTAGCACTCTACTAATGAGGAAAAGCCAGTCATTTGTAAGTTAATGGAAATGCAATTTACATGTTAATCCAAAAGAAAAGAAACTCGTAGAATGGTCTAGTCATATAAAAGCCCACACTTTTGCTTCTTCATTATCTATTTTCATTGTTCTTGCAATTTATGCACATTTTATAAATGGAAATGAGACTTTAATTGCAAAGACTAGACAAAGAAAAGCACTTCTTCTACAGTGTGTGCTTGAGTGACTGTATACACACAAACAATGTGTCTGTTACAAAGTGACCAGTGGAATTTAGGTTCACAGTAAGTGTGCTGACCTTTTTTAAAAAGCAGATAATGACCCAATTCCTCACGTTTTAGCTCATATTCTGCATGTATGAAGATAATGGGAGCTGCCCAGGCATCCTGGCAGAAGTTAATGAGATGACAGAGACTCAAAAGCAGGGTCAGGTGGATGGAGGGCAATATACTTGACAGATGTGGCTCTCCTTTAGAGGTTCATACTGGGGAATAGATTCCTTTCAAGCTAAATTGACATGAATTTCAAAGTTGAACTGAGAATCCACACCAAATTGGAAAGAATACTAATATAACATTGTTTATGCAGCACATTTAAGTGACCCACTGGATATGTGTGAAATTCAAGAAGTTTATTGTCACACACACACAGCAAAAACACAGTGGTTGCACTGAGCAACAAAATTCTTACTTTGTGAGTTCCCTTCACAACTAAATAAATTGAAATAAAAGAATAAATAAAAAATAATAAAATAATAAATAAATAAGTATAACAAAGTAAAATAAGGCAAGTACTATGTACAAAACTGTCACAGTGGTAAGACATTTCGAATTTGTTTAATTATTTAATTGTGTTGTTGTCATACTACTTTTCTTCAATTTTGGTTTAAACAATGACATGGACATAATATAGAATATATTCATATTATCTGTGACAGTAATAAAATGTTCTTCAGCAGGGGTAATGTCAATCATGAACACAAAGGAGAAGAAGAAAACACAGCAAACTCTCTGGAACAAACCCACTTCTTGCCTTTTTTGGGCCACTGTATAAGCCTTTTTTTTCCCTTGGGAAAATGAGCAAAATATGGATCTCTATTCAATTTTTATTGAAACATAAAAAGAAACAACTTTTAGGATATGGTGGCAAGAATCAAAAACATCTCTGAGATGCAAATATATGTAAATTAGGTTAATACACCTACACACAACACCTTTCTCAGCTACATGATTTATAAACCTTGCACAACTTCACAAATTTCTTCCCAATTTTGCAGAGCTAAGGACTCGTCCTCCATTGCCCTTCCAGCTGTAATGACTCTAATTCCCTCATGCTAATCGTGTGTCTGAGCCTCAGCTCCTGCTGGGACCACCAGCTCACTTCTTGCGGTCAGAGCCTGGCCTGAAGGCAGGAAGAAACCTGAGAGACAGACGAGAGGTAGAGAGAGAGAGAGAAAGAAAAAAGAAAGGGCAAAAGATGGTTCTGGTTTGATGCATGTAGGACCTACCCTCAGACAGATTGGCATCCCCAGGCAAAAAATAGAACCTGTGGATAAAAGGGGGTATCATTGAATTGTGTGTGTGTGCACACCAAGTGTGACATCCAAAAATTGGTGCCAGCAGCAGATTTAAACAATAACAGCCCACTGTTTGACCTTACTCTTGAAACCAGCAGCCTGTGAGTTGTGTGTGTGTGTGTGTGTGTTTGCATGTAACTCTTTCATCGATTTTCATATGTACATCATGCAACTCCACATATAAGCATCTAAGTGCTATTTCTTCCTGCTTGTGTGATGTGGTGTGTGTGTGTGTGTGTGTGTGTGTGTGTATGTGTGTGTGTTAGTGTGGCTGCTTCCTGGGAGGTTGGGGCTGGCAATGATGATGAGCAAACACTACAGGGGAAAATAATCTCTCATTACCCAGAATTCCCTGATGCTGCAATGCGCCGGTGAGCGCGACTAGATTTGTCCCACAGGCAAAAACGAGTGGAGTCACTCACTCGATTTATTAGACCATTCCAAACTCCCCTGCCCTCTGCCTCCCCTGCTGTTACCACCGTGTTTCACTGCTTCCTACCATCACTCTGTCTCTTCGCACTTTCTCAGTCACCTGCTGTCTTCCATATGTTCTCAGTCCTCGCCTGCTTCCACACTATATGCAATGGGAATGAAATATCTCATTAATTATCTATATTAAAAGTTTGCATTCAAAGCGTATTTTCTGGAATGCTACTTTGAATGGACTGACATTCTGGACTTTAACATCCATTTACCATTTTGTAGAGTTAGATGAAAAAATCAATGCCACTTTAATATGTGTTCGTTAAACTTGAACCTGCAATCTTGCTTAGTTCAGCATAAAGACTGTATATAGTATATGTGTATTCTGTATTCTGTATGAGCCAGAATAGACATGTGCCAGAATGGAATGGAATTTGCCTATACCAGTACCTTTAAGCTCACTGATTGGCCTACGCAGTCTACTTTCTTTAATCTGCAGAAAAACTAAAGAAAATAACACTTAATTCTATGAAGGATCAGGTGCCACAATCTTATTTTGCAAAATTCCAAACCATTTCCCCAATAAATGCATTATTAATGCATTTATTGGTGAAACATTATTGGGGAACATTAATATGGAGGTGTACCCCCCTTTGCAGCTATAACAGCTTCCACTCTTCTAGGAAGGCTTACTGTTAGATGTCTGTGGAAGTATGTCTTTTGGAATTTTTGTACATTCATCCAGAAGAGTATCTGAGACTTCAGACACTGTTGGATGAGAGGCTTATAATGTCTATTCTGTTTCGTTCCAAAGATGCTCAGTGGGGTTGAGGTCAGGGCTCTTTGCAGGCCAGGGAAGTTCTTCGCACCAAACTCCTCCACCTTTAGGGACCTTGCTTTGCACATTGGGGCACAGTCATGTTGACACAAAAAAGGACCTTTACCAAATTGTTTTCACTTAATCAGAAGCATAAAATTGTCCAAACTGTCCTGGTAAGCTGAAGCATTCACTGGAATTAAGAGACACAGACCAACCCCAGAAAAACAACCCCAGAGCATTATTCCTCCTCTGTCAAACTTTACAGTTGGCACAGTGCAGTCATAAACATGATGTTCTCCTGGCATTTGCCAAACCCAGACTTTTCCATAAGACTGCCAGATAGAGAAGGATGATTCTTCACACCACAAAACACATTTGCACATCTCCAGAGTCCAGTGGAAACTCTGTTCGACACTTGGCATTATACTTGGTGATTAAAAGCTTGCATGCAGCTGCCCGGCCATGAAAACCCATGCCATGAAGTTCCAGGTGGCCAGTTTTTGTGCTGATGTTAATGCCAGAAGAGGTGTGGAACCCTGAAATTATTGAGTGAGAACAGCGTTAGCATCTTTTACACACTATGTGCCCAAGCACTCCAAAACCCCTTCTCTGTAGCATTATGTGGTCTACCACTTGGTGGCTGAGTTGCCCTGGTTTCTAAATGTTTTAGCTTTGCAATAATACCACTTGCAGTCAATCATGGAATGTATAGGAGGGAAGAAATTTCACAAACAGACTTGTTGCAACAGTGGCATCCTATTACAGTACTATACAATTCAGTGAGCTCTGTAGGATGACCTATTTTTTCCACAAATGTTTATAAAAGCAGACTGCATGGCGAGGTGCTTGATTTTATACACCTGTGGCAATGTAGCTGAATTAAACACCTACATTCAATGATTAAGAGGTGTGACCTAATACTTTTGTCCATATAGCGCACCTGCTAATTAGTGTTAGCATATGAACACAAACAGATCTTATCAGAAATTGAATAAAATGATCAGACTGCCTTCTAATACAATTAACCACACAGCAAGTCATACTGTTTGCAAGATAATGCTATTAAAATGCTCCAAAAGGCACCAACTCCACAAACACAATGGAGAAGTCCCCTTCTGTGGCTAAAATTAGCTGACACAATGCAGAGAACAGAGAGGCTAGTCGGGAAGTCCTGTCACTGAAAGTGCCCATGCCCCAAATAATGTATAACTTTACCCTTTATTACAATTTAAATGGGGTGAGAGACCAGAGCAGCCAGAATCATTTTTTACACCAGGCTATTTACATGTTTATTTCTGGTCTACAATTTGGCGTTTTAAAAGTGGGAGTTTCAAGAGGCCATTCAAGAAACTGTTTTGGGGGCTCTGTTAACATCTTTTTTCAAATCCAGAGGTTGCTCCTTAGTAAGTTTTTTTATTTTTTGCTTTTTTGTTAGCAGTGATGGCCACAATGGTACACAGGAGGTGGTACAACACTTATGAGTGTTTCCACGAGTACAGTATAGAGTTTGAATTGCATTTCTGTCTAAGAAGATTCAAAAAATATTGTGTAAATACAGACATGTAATGTTGTTAGTGCCTGAGTTATATAAATTATTTTATTTTTTTTTTTTTGGTGTAACTGATCCTGTGTGGCTTTAAGACATATTTATATGAACCACATTTGCACATTTGTGTTTTAAGGAGTCTAAGATAAAATGTCTTCGAATGGCAGTTCAAACATCATCATTGATCTCCTGCTGTGTTAATACCTTTATTCTGCCATGTGTTCTCCTCTAGTGTTTGCGTCCTTCTCTCTCCATCTGGGTATCACTGAACCATCCATCCATCAGTGTGGAGAATAGCTGCTGAAATCCCACATCTCCCATCATAGCCCCTTGTCTTTCTTTGTTTGCATACAAACATATTTCAGCTTGTAGTTACATGTCAGGGGTCCAGGGAAGAATACAGGGTATTCATATTTTATATCCTATTATGATTCAAGATTTATGCCTTAAAAATATGGGAATGAGACACATGCTGTGGATGCCTGTGGGAGATTTGTTGAAAATCCACTGCAAATGACAAAGCATAAAAACATAATTCTGCTGATACATTTGACAGGTAATAGTGCTCTCTTGTAAAAATGAGATATCACAGAGCTACGAGCATCTGCCTCGTTGTCTTGGATATAAAGTTACTGAATATGATTTCTAATAAGTCATTCTGCAATTTTTCTATGTTAAAAAATTTCAAGAATTAATACGCGTTTAAAGATTTTGTGTTATGTGTCTAAACTGTAGGCTGCAAGACTAAAAAGCTCAGTGGAAACATTTACAATTTGGAGGGTTGTTAGGACGCTCTCGGCTTCATGGCTTCTTGGGTTTATCTGTGAAGAGAAGACAAATAAAAAAGCAGTTGTTACTTGACTGAAACAGCTTTACAATCACCACGTGAAGGGATTTGTGTGATTTTTTCTGTGTTGATACCTTAAAGCTGTAAAGCTTGATGTGCTTTATAGCTGCGACTCCCACTGATTGTGCAGAGATCTCATTTCACACATGAACGTCTCTCTCTGCTGTATGTGTCCATACACTCTGTAGTTAGTGCCTTAACATTACACTTCTGCTTGCCCTGGGCTAGATCACACAGTGAAGGAAGAGAATGGAACAGACAGATAAATGGAAAAAAAAGTAAGGGAGAAAGTCCTACAAGACAACAGTGAAAATGAAAAAGAAAAAAGAAGCATTTCCACATTTTTGTTTAATCTTAATTTAACTTTATGTATGCAGAATATGTTGCACGAACATTAAAGACCAGTCAAGGCGACCAAATATTTTGACAAATATTTTTTAAATAGGGTACGATTTTTAATCATTAATACTGATAAACCTCCTCATCTTAAAACTAAAAGAATAAAATAATTAAGCCATATTTATTTCAGTAACCTCAGGTGAAAACTTTCCCACAAACATGAGACTTTAAATCCCAAAATAACTATCATAAGTTGAAAAAATTTCAAGTTTGATATTGAGTTATGGTACATTCTACTCCTTTGTAGCAACAAAGCTGGCGACAGATACAGGCTTGGTACCAGTTGGCCCTCTGGGTGCTTGGAGCTAGATTTATCACCACCGGGGCCGTCTGATGATGAGGCCGTTTAGTGGGGGTCCCTGTAGTCCTCTGCTGATTAGCTCCAAACATCTTCCCTAATAACCTTAACAAGAACAACGCCTCAGGATGACATGCTGATGCACACAGGCAACTGTGCCAACACACAGACACACACACACACACACCTACCTCCTTTGAGATAAAGGAAAGCGCTAAGGGCTACCCATCCTCCTCTCCTTTTCCTCAAAGTCACCGCTCTCTCCTCTGCTCCAGCCATAACTTGGCTCTTACTATTCCTGGGATGAGACCCCCCCGCCTTATGTCTTCTCTTGTACCCCATACCACTACCCCCCATTACAGACACAATGCACAAAATTGAGTTGGTTATGGTTCAAGAGTCCCACCACCCCACATAAAGTTGGTTTCGGTATCAATATGAGATAAGACAATACGAATATATGAATACAAACTATAGTGTATGGGATACCTTTCTTCTGGGGATAAGGAGACGAGGAATGAAATTGAGAAGACAATTTATGATGCAATGGTGAGAAGCAGTGGGGGTGATTTTACAGACAGAAATCAACTCTGTGGATTGTTTCTCTATGTAGTCTACATATTTGTGTGTTTTTATGACCATGTTATCTGTGCAAACTAGGATTGCATGACCTGATTTGCTGGATCAACCCTATCATTGAAGAAAAATAATTTTTTCTGTTAGACTTAACATTTTACATTTAATTTGCCTTTGCGTTACCTTAAGCATGCAGGAGTAATGTGTATGCATGTTGCTATAAAAATGAATATATATATATATATATATTCATTTTATATATATATATATATATATGTTCATTTTTATAGCAACATGCATACACATTACTCCTGCATGCTTAAGGTAAGGTATATATATATTCAATGAATACCGCATGTTATAATTAGTATATTTCTCATTCATTTTGCTTAAACAAATTATTTTCTCTGGAGCTGCTACAGTAACACTACTGTCTACTACTATGACTTGGGTCCGCATTACATTTTAGTTTTCATAGGATGTATTGTAGGATAACATGAATTACTAAAAAGCACTTGTTGGGTAACAAAATTTTAACCATAGACTATTGTATTGTATATTGAATTGTAAAGTACGTTTTTCAAGCAGTCACTGGCAATGCAGTGGCAATGAAATATGGCACTTAATTTCATGCCATATTTTCCCTTGTACAAAATTAAAAAGTAACAAAAATATTTCTCAGTATATGTTGCTGCTTCAATTTCTTTGTGGTACTTTCCATCATTTTTACATCTTCTTCTTCTTCTTTCAGCTGATTCCTTTAGGGGTCGCCAGAGCAGATCATCTGCCTCTTTTTCACCCCATCCCTTGCATCCTGCTCTTTTACACCAATCTTCTGCATGGCATTCATGAACCTTCCCTTAAGTCTTCCTCTTTTTCTTCTGCCTGGCAGCTCCATTTTAAAAATTCTTTGTCTAATATATCCACTATCGCTCTTCTGCACATATCCAAACCATGTCAACTTTGCCTCTCTGACTTTATTTCCAAATTCCTGAACCAGAGCTGTCCCTCTGATGTACCAATTTCTGATCCTATCCATCCTGGTCACTCCCAGCAAAAATCTCAGTATCTCCAACTCTGCCACCTCCAACTTCACCTCCTGTCTTTTTGTCAGTGCCACAGTCTCAAAACCACACATCATAGCAGGTCTCACTACCCTCTTCTCTTTCACTTGCTGCTATCCTTCTGTCACAAAGCATCCCTGACACTCACCTCCTCCCACTTCACCCTGCCTGCACTCTCTTCATCACCTCTCTTGTGCACTCTCCATTGCTTTGGATGATCAATCCCAAGTATTTAAACTCATCCACCTTCACTGCTTCTACACCTTGCATCTTCAACTTTCCACTCACCTCCCTCTCATTTATGCACATGTACTCTGTCTTACTTCTACTGACTTTCATTCCTCTTCTCTCCAGTGCATACCTCCACCTCTCCAGGCTCTTTTCCACCTGTTCCCAACTCCCACTACAAATCACAGTGTCATTTGCGAACATCATAATGCAATTAAGGGCTCAGAGCCAAACCCATCTGTCACTCCTACCGCACACGTCACCACTGTCTCACTGTCATACATGTCCTGCACCACCCTCACATGCTTCTCTGCCATTCCCCACTTACGCAGTTCTTCTCTTGGCATCCTATCATATGCTTTCTCTACATTCACGATGACATAGTGCAGCTCCTTCTGACCTACACTTCTCCATCAGCACTCTGTAGTACTCTTTCTCAGCATGAAGCCATTCTGCTGATCGTCACCTCTCTTCTAAACCTGGCTTTAACTGCTCTCTCCCAAATCTTCACGGTATGGCTGATCAGCTCACTTGACTGCAAGCCTTCTCTGCTTTCAGCGCATACACTGGGTAAAAGCCAGACCTTCCTAAACTGCAAGTCCTGCAGAGCCAGTCAAAATCTTGGACAGGGGACATGAGCTAACGCTTACTGTACTGCACAGATATAATGAGTCCAAACATATTCGTTAGGATTCAGATGTTATTTTTTCTCATACTTATTCTCCCACAGAACATAGGCGCAATAGAACATAGTTTTTGTCCAGACCGTCACTTCATTCTGATTACGCAGTGGCATTTTTCAGAGTACACGTGAATGCACCACGAGAGTCCCGCCATGACGTCACATGGAGCCTTTGAGTCATGTCAGCTGAGGGAGGAACTCCGGCAACAGAAAGTCAACCAGGAAACACAGACTGCCGAACTGATCCACCATCCCGTTTTGACGGCCGAACAACAGGAGTCACTCAGCGCATTAGTACAAGATTTATATTTAGTATTTAAGTTTGATACAGAGCAGCGACATGGCTTCCCTTTTCAAGAAGAAGACAGTCGATGGTGAGTTTTCTCAGAGTGAAAAGCTAGCTAACTTGTTTTTAGCTAGACTGGGAGCCTGCCCTGTTGTTCCCGGGTTAGATTAGACGTCCCCATTTAACTTGCTCTGCCTGTTCTAGCTGAGTCACTAGTCACATTAAAGTCAAGCGTCGAAGGCAATTTAATGTAGCTTAAGCGAACACGCCATTTTTGTATGTGTCTTGGTTACAATGTAACCCTTAACATTATGTGATGCTAATTGTTCCAAATTGTTACTTTTGTGGGTTCTCTCCCTTTGAAGTTAGCTCTGTTGTACACTGTAGTACTCTGTGCTACACTGGAGTTAAGGGGAAGTAATTGCTTCCAACGACTGATTAGAATAGGCAAACATAAAGCCTTGTTATCATAAAGTGTCCTCATTCTTATTCATTAAGATTGATTTAAGTGTCTGGCGTTTTCGTTCTTATGTAGATACTAATTTGGCAGCACAACTTGACTATATTACTGTCAGTTTGTGTTCTACATATGCACTGAAACTACTGTTTTACTGTGTTGTGGAAAAAACGACTGCAATTTTATTACAGGAAGTGTAATAAAATTGTGTAATGCAAAAGAAGGCTGTTATAATATGACATCATCGTCATGCTGTCTTTTCAGTTGGGCTATATTCATTTTAAAAATGTCAAAATTCTGAAAAGTCTAAAAATTCAGCGTTTTTCTCTAGGCTAGTTAATCACCTCTCAAGGTTTGAATAGAAAATCACTCACTCTTGCATCCAAAGTAATGAGTCAATTATTCTTTTTAAAATACTAATTATATTAACTCCTAGGGCTGGATTTCCACAGGAAAGGCAGATGATGTTTCAACTCTTCTGGATCTGAAACCAATTTAGTGGAGAATTACATGAAAATATAACTGCTTTGTATCTTCAGGTTTAAAAATAGACTCTACTGGTTAAGGCAAAGCTTTTCCCTGCACCTCCTACTTACTCCTCCCATCATTGTCGTTCCAGTTTCACCCATATCATCTGCACTGTACTCGCAGTGCTGCCTTACCTCCACGCCATTTCAATCCGTTGTCAGGTCTTCTCAGCTGTGACTTTTCTCAGTGCCCATCTTGTTTTCTGAATTTTCGCCATCACTCACGCTGTGGACACAGGTTTCTCGTTGGTGCCCTGGGTTGAGGTGGTTGAAGTGGTTTCTGGTTATTTGGCGAATTTGGTAAGGGGGGGTGATCACAGATACTTGTAGGACGATATCCCTCCCACTTCAAGACGTTGGCGGCACGTCACCTTATGCGTATACAAGCATCATTCTCACAAGTGGTTCAGTGCTCTGACGTATCTCGACCAAGTTCATGGTTCTTGAACTTTGTAGAAAGAATACGCTTTTTTTTCTGCCAGTGGTCTACATTTTTTCCAAAAAGTTACATTTCCTATCATACAATAACTTGTGAATATAGAGCAGTCAGTTCTTGAAAAATTGTTCAGTTCTTATTTCTTCCCTTTATTTTTATTTATTTTTTGCAAATATAGCCTGTCACTCTGAATTTTTTTTCCTATAAATATCATTTTTTCTGTATTTGCATTCACAATCATTGCAAATTTCTTCGTCATGGATTAGGGGTTCCTACTCTGTTGTGCTTTCAGAGTTTTTTTTTTTTATAAATTGTGATTTTATCAAATAAAGGGTTTGCTATACAGTATAGTGTAATGCCTTTTGAAGCAGCTTTATAATTTTGGGCTATGTTAATGAGACTGAGTTGACTTGGTCTGATTTATTTATTCATTTCTCCATCTGTTCATATTTGACGTTCACTTTTTTCTTAAGGGTTTTCTGAGATCGTATAATAGAAAGTACCTTCTCCTTCCGCAATTTAGACTAAATTTAAGTTTAAAAAACTGCTGATTTGAGATATATACCTCTGAACTGTATTTGGATCCTAAAATTGTATGTGTTAGACTGGTTTCATGGTCTTGACTTCATGGTCATAAATTATCTCACATGACATCACTTCGTGTTTGTGTAGGTAGTTTAGAGCTGACACAGTAGTGGTGTGTGTGTCCAAGCTCTGCCACAGTTGGCAGGGTCAGAATGCTTTCTCATGCATCTGGGCACACAGTCAAACATACTCACTATTAAGGCAGTGGCTGAATGTTTTAGATTTCTTCCAAAGCCATGCAGCTGGCCCAGGCCCACCCTGTCTAACTGTAGCAAAGGCGTTCATGTCCTGTTCAGAAACACCAGAGACTGTGCTTATCGAGGGTGGAGGATAAAGGAGCATTTCTATCCATAAAAACAACATGTTTATCTTGACTTCTTCGTTAAATGTTGAAATTCATACGTATTGATAGGCCGTCAGTTAAGAGAGTGTAAATTTAAATAGGAACGTTGTTGGATTTTATCAATGGCTCTTCCAGATATTTAACCCCAAAATTCCCCAGTACATCCAGTGGTTTAAGCATGTTAGGTAAAAAATGCTTAAAGTGCATAGAAACAGTAATGTATGAATATATGTGTGAATGGGTGATTTCAGCTGCTATAGTGTGAAAGTGCTTTTTTGAGTGCTCAGTAACAGTATGAAGGAACCGTATAAATGCCAGTCCATTTACATTTTGGCAGATCAGTGGTTATTGCTGTCTGTAACTGGAAATGGTGTTGTCTTTATTTCGGTGTATAAACTGACCTTTCTTGCTTTTTGTCTTGCTCTTTTTTGAAGACATAATCAGAGAACAGAATAAGGAGCTGCGCGGCACTCAAAGGCAGATCACCAGAGACAGAACAGCGCTGGAGAAGCAAGAAAAGCAATTGGTAGGATGGCACGAAAATGCTTAAAGATAAAAACTATGGTGTAGTTGGGGGGGTGTTTTCTGTAAATTTCTACATATTGCATCAAAGCCCTATTAGGACCCCCTGCTTCCCACACAATCGCAGCCCCGCATGCATATTGGATCTTCTTTATGCAATCTGGGATTGAGTCTGATTGGTTAATGGGGATAAATGAATAGAGAAGCACATTCTGGTGAGGTGGCTCTGCCTCGGGCAACTGAGCTTATCTCTCACACGCTCACAGAGTTAAACAATTAGGCTGTATTCACCGTTGCACATAATCTAAAAGATGAAAGAAGCTGACTGTGTCCTCTCCTCAGTTGTATTAAGTAAATATCATACAGGACATAATTACCTCCCTGGGGAATGAACATTCTTATTCTTCATTAATGTCTTCCGCTAATTAGTCTAGTTTTTAAAAGCTTTGTTGCAGATTCTGAATAAAAGATTAAGACAAAGAAATGGAAATGACCTATATCTGTAGTTTAGCACAATCATAACTGCCTCCCACTATGCCGGCTTTCACTGTGACCATATGCGCATACTTGCATTCTTTTGCCCTATTGGATGAAAATGGCTCAGGGCAGAGGTTATCTCTCAAAGATCGAATTTCTCTTTAAAGTCAAGCACTTCGTTTTCCATTTTTTATGAATTCAATTAAATACTGAGGACATATAAAAGAGGAAAGAAACATCAAAATCAGGGTGTGTGTAATTTCTTGTCCAGGCAGCCAGAATAATTCGTCGTTCATGACCTTCATGGGCCTTTAAAAGCGCTAATTCAAAAGTCTGTCCAAACTGATAATAAGTCAGTTTTAGGCCGTGGAAAAAAAAATTAAACTGCACAATATTTGGCTCCCTGAAACATTTTTAACAGTTGGATTGAGGCTCCTTTAGCAACACATTGTCCATCTGTTGTTCAGAAAAAATCTTCAGCGTTTTGGCCCTTGTTAATGCATTAAGATTGTCATTTTCTAGCGTGCAAAGCCTAACAGCCTCACACTTGTGTGCTGCATTTCTTCCTGTTTTAAGAGAGCACTATCTATCCATCGCACCCCCCAGCTCCTATATCCTATTCTGACAGGCCAGTAAATAAGACATTATAAGCTTCCCGTCAGCAGCAGTTCATTGCTCTCATCTCTCTTTTCCCCGTTAATGCATTCTTAGTTTTTCAGATAACACTGCAGCTGACAGTATTATTCCCTCTACCCTTTTTTTTTAGTAGAAAGTGTGCTTTCCCCCCATGGCATTGTTTGAATTGTTCACAAGCAGGTAAATACAGGCTGAACCTTTATCACCTGGTGAATGTGCCTCTGTAAGGGAAAGGCACAGATGCACAGAGTTGAGAGGGGAATGCTTTTGCTTTAGCACGCATTAATAATTTATTGTTATTTCCTAAAGATAATGCTCTCAGCATATGTGCAATAAATAAACAAGACATGTCTGGCTAGCTCATCGTAACCTGGAGCTCCACCGTCATCTCTGGGGACTCATGCCCACACACAGGATCCCTGCGGGGATCAGAGTATTTGTCTATGTTTACCAAAGCTAAAAGTGTGTATTTGCTTGCCAGTGAGTAACAGTTGATCTGGATATCTGTATTTACAAACACAATGGCTTCTCATGCTTTTTATCCATACATAGTATGTGTGTAAGTGTACGTATTTATTTGTGTCTGTAAGTTGTGTAGGAATAAGGCTTTCTGTCTAATATTTACCGATTCCAATAAAACAATTCATTGACTGATGTGCACTTGCTTATCATGAATTAGCATGCTATTAAAAATAGAAGATTTCTGAAAATTTATAGATGCCTAAAAGCTCCATCTTCCACCCATACTCATTTTCCTCAACCTCAGTGTGCTTTTTGACACGGTTAAGCTGGTCGTATTGTTAAGAGGTGGGAAATTGGTGGAGCTAATTGACACTTTCAAAACAAAGTAGCTGCTCAGCTTCAGCTAATCTGCAGTATGATGATTCAGTTTGGCCTGTCCTGAACCCTTAATTTGACTGAATTTCTATGCTCATTTGGGAACATCATCTCTTAATATAATGCATATTGAGAAGCAGATGATACGTAAACCAGCACACACAGTGGTACATTTCAGCACTCTCAGTTGATTGGTTCCAAATATGCAGAGCTGTGGGCATTTGCTTCCCTGATTTCTGTCAGGTCTTATAAATTTCTTTCACATTATGTATTTATTCACACCCAGTAAATTTACACAATGGCTATGCATACACAAAAAAGTAACCCACTGTTGTGTGTCCAAAAAAACCCCAGCCCCAGATGAAGAGTCTTGTTGGTATCAGGGAGCTGTACCCAGTTCTCATATCTTCATGTCTTAATCTTCTTTCCTTTTTCAGGAAGCAGAGATCAAGAAAATGGCAAAGAGCGGTAACAAGGAGGCGTGTAAAATTCTGGCCAAGCAGTTGGTACAGCTGAGGAAGCAGAAGACCCGGACGTACGCTGTCAGCTCCAAGGTCACCTCTATGTCTACGCAGACCAAGGTCATGAACTCCCAAATGAAGATGGCCAATGCCATGTCTACCTCAGCCAAGGTAAAAAAAAATCCAAGACCCTGTTCTTCACTCCAATGGGTTTTAAAATTTTGAATGTGCTTGTTGTTTAGACCAAAATTAGTAGCTAAGAAATGTGCATACCTTACCTATAGATACAGCCACAACTAGCAACCAGTACAGTATATGAAATGTGAACTAGTCCCTACTTGGGACATACTTCAAGTGCTGTTGTCATGAGATATTTGATATTCAGAATGTTTTATTATCACATGGAAACGTGTTTCTGTTTTGCGCATGAACTAGTTTCAGTGTGTACACACATTAATATTCTAGTGCTGTAATTAAAATATTAATGTGGGATCTGTTCATGTTTAAGACCTGGGTGTTGTAGCGCCGGTGTTAATGAAGTATGAGAGGTGCTAATTGGCCAGGAGCGATGTACTGTACAGAGTTGCACTGAGCAAACATAGAGAGGTCAGATATAATTAGACTTCAGATTAATGGAGTGTGATCAAGTATATGTGAGGATGTGACTATGTCAGAAAAAATGTTAGTTGTATTATATCAGATGTACGCAAAGTTTGTTTAGACACAGATGCAGGCTTTTCTTAAAGAAAGTTGAAGCTTTCATTTAGTTTATTCAGTAAAAGGTGCAGCACTCTCCTCCCCTTGTTGGAATCTATAGATTAGCGCAGTTTGAAGAGGCTTGTCAGTGAAGTGGAGACATCAGTATCAACTGTTTTAAATCATACAGAGGTGCATCTGTGTTGTGCATGATGGAAAATTTCTGTATCCTCTAGAGCAGTTCTTAGTGTGTTGCTTCTCAGCAGCAGCTAAAAGAAGATAAATTCTCATCTTTTCTTGTAATGTCTGCAGACAATGCAAGCAGTGAATAAAAAGATGGATCCACAGAAGACATTGAAGACCATGCAGGACTTCCAGAAGGAGAACATGAAGATGGGCATGACTGAGGACATGAGTAAGAACACCCAACACACTTACCAAAACAAGTTTGTCAGGATATATGGGAATGGAGGTAGATGTGATGTTTGCTGCTGTCCATGTCCTAAAGGCAAAATGTGATTATAGGATTAAAAAAAACACATCTACTGGTTTGAATGAAGTTTTCTTTTTTTTATGCAATAGCTGTCTCGCTCTGAAGTCCAAACGTGTGACTGGAAATCAATTTGTTTGACTACTCTGTCTTTATCTCCTCTCTCCCTGTCTCACTATCTGTCCAGTCAACGACACTTTGGATGAGATCTTTGAAGAGTCTGGGGATGAAGAGGAATCTCAGGACATTGTCAACCAGGTTCTGGATGAGATTGGCATTGAGATCTCAGGCAAGGTAAGATACTCAAATTGAGCACACACTTTCTCTCTTCCACATACCTGTACTTTATACTTCCTATCATGAGAACACACATAACACCCATGTACAATGTCTAAGTTGAGAAGGAATCTTCCCATTTTTAGTTTCTAGTTTTACCACACATTTTACAGATGTAAATAGGCTTAATGGAGCACACAGCCTCCAGCAAGTTGAATAATAAATGCTCCACATGGCTTTTACTCAGCTGTTAAAATGTATTCCAGCTGCCACACGGTGGGGCTAGCCTTCAGCTGTTCTAGCTGTGTAGTCTGTCTTTTCTCTTGTAACTGCCAGGCTGTCCGTCTGCTGTGTCTCTGGCTCCCCCTGGGGTGTTCAATGAGTTATTACCTCTCATAACACAATGCACAAACCTACAAATTTCCCAATAAAAAAAAACCCAGCAGGAGAGGCAGTTAAAAAATCAGCAAAACTGTTTGACAGTGGGGCTAAAGTCCCTAAATGCTCTTTACAGAAACAAAATAAATTTTTAAAGCTTACATTATATTACATGATTCCTTAACTATGGTAGTTTGGAAAATCTAACATAGGCAGATCAGCATCAATATGTTTTCTTTATTGTTGTGGAGATAATTCCATGTTTAATGCGAGTAAGTAAGTAGTTGAGAAACTAACAAATGCTGCAGATGTTTTCAGTTTTTCTGGCAAATAAACTGAATTTATAACTGAGAGCTACATAAATTAATGATCCCTTTTGGTGATGAGGACCAGATTGCCATAACAGCAGTTAAATAGGCTTAATGGGATAAAATAATTGATCCTTAACAAATCTAAAAACCTTCACTTTTAAGGGACAGATTTAAAAAATAAACTTGGACTGCATTTACTCCATTATATTATACAGAAGAAGGATTTATTAATCATTAAATCTGACATTGGCTTTAGTCATTTAAAGAATAAACTGTTAGGGGTTAACAAATGTTTTTTCAGTATAAATAAAAATAATTAGGATTCAATTTGAATATTTTTTTAACATTTTTCTTTGGAGTGGTAAAGCAGCTGTGCATGGTAGCCAGTCTTGACAGCAAGTACCAGCTCTGCGATTGTGTGTGTTTAGTTTGAAGTGGATGTGAGTGCTAATGGGATTTATTTTTTTTTGCCCCTGTGTGATTCCAGATGGTGAAAGCTCCAGCTGCAGGAAAAAATGTCCCTGGCGCTGCCGCCTCCTCCAAAGCCACCATCTCTGATGATGAGATCGAAAGACAGCTCCGAGCTCTAGGAGTCGACTAGGTTTCTTCTTTGTGTTAGTGTTTGCATTGTAAACCAATGCAGCATTAAAACTGGTTGATACAGACTCTGTTAGAAACACTGGTTTTGTCATGGTTCGAATTCTAAACATTTAACAATGCGCACATGTATGCACACACACATGGATTCAATGACAGATGCATATTAACACATGCATATTCTCACATTTGCCTTACAGATCATTAGGACAGATCATGTGATCTATTTATGTGAAAACAATATTTATTACAACATCGACTAGGCCACAACTCAAAGGTGGACCGACAGTTGATTTAAGAACTACTTACACTGTTGTTTAACACCCATCTGTCTTTTTAAAGGGCTACAAGTGTATGAGATTTTGGAATTGGCTTTTCCCTTCTGGTGGTTCGGTCAGTCTTGAGTTAGTCGTATAATCTATGCGCTTTTATATGACTGAAGAAGGATGATCTCTCTTCAGCAAGTTTTAATGAATAAAACATGGTAATTAAAAAGAGCTTTGGGGTTGTCAATAAGCAGATGGAACTTGTATTTTTCCTACTCTCAGACTATTTATGTGCTATCTTTGTTGCCATTAGTAAAATTAAAACCCATCTAATCCACTTTCTTTGAGGTAAACTATCCAAGTGAATGCATTCTTTTGTCAGATTTGCAATGTTTTGTGGGTAAAATGACTGTTTGATTTCTTTGTCATCCTGAGGTATTAGAGATAAGATGTGCAGTTACTTAACCATACTAACTAGCTAAATTATTACCATGTTTTTTAATATTTTTGAGTATGCCAGCATAGATACTGCAGACAGAAATATGCATGTAAAACTTGTGACTAATAACTTTGAGCTAGGATCGGGCCTTCAGTTTACTTGAATAAAATGGTGAGACAGATCTGAGGGCAAACTGGTGAGCGTGACATGATGCTGTACAGACAAAAGCTTAAACACAATTTGGACTAATGAAAGACTGGCATATCAAAGGGTTTTTGATCCGTTCTTTAATGCCAGTGGCCTCTGGGTTGGTGTTTGATATACACAGAGATTGTAGGATGGTACTGGTCCTGCAGTCCTTCTACTCTTCCAGCTGCTGTGCAGTTATTGTCATTTGTTATTTTAAGCTGCCTCACTCACAAAAATACACACACACTAAAGCAACAAAATGATTGAAGTGTTTGCTAATACAACACTGTGATTTAAGATATTTTTTCTCTTCTCCAGAGCTAAAGCTGATGTTTTTTTTTCTTATGGTGATTTATCAGTGTCAGCCAGTTCAGGCTTCATGAGAGTGACAGCCATATCCTCTCATAGTAATATCATTTTTCTTTTTTCCCTGCCCTTTTTTCTTGTTTGGATCCCTATTGCAAAATAAACTGGAAAAATGTTCACTCTTGCATGTGTCAGACATGTACAATTTGTAATTCATAAAATTTTTTGCATAACATTTGTTTCCTATCTTAACATTCTGTTGTGATTGTGAGCAGAATCAACAGATTTTGACTTATTGAGTGCAGTTCCATATAGGATATTTCCATGCATTTTAAGAGGTATATGTATACTCATTTATTGTTTCCTTCTTATTGTAAAGTGACTCTGTAAAGGGTGTATGGCTTTTATAAGGAATAAAGTTTCCTCAGGTACGATGTGGTGAGCTTCCACTTTACTGTATTTTTTCCGTTTAAGAGTCATACTCAAGATTTTTAAGCCTTAGCTACAAATAAAGTACACTTTGTTTTTGCAGCAAATATAAAGAAGATATATTTACTGTCACAGGAGACAGCAATTAGTTTCCATTCATTTCCAAATAAGTGACAGCCTCTTCAAGCTTGCTAAGGCTTTTTTTTTGCCGCAAACAGCAGGTCTATGCTGTCATTACTGCAGTGTAAAGAAGATGGAGAGAACTCATGTAGACACAGGGAGAACATGCAAGCTCTGCACAGAAGGACCCCAGTCGAACAGCTTAACCAAGCCTTTCTGTGGAGTTTGCATGTTCTCCCTGTGCTTGTGTGGGTTCGCTCCAGTTACTCTGGCTCCCTTTTGCAGTCTAAAGACGTGTGGTAGTTTAATAGATGTACACAGAATTTAATAGAAGTCTATTGACGGCTGAAAAAAAAATCCAAATATCCCAGATTATGAAAAATCACAAAATCCACTGGAACCATAACTGACACAGGTGCTATTACATACCAGGGTTGTAAATTTACTTATATGGAAGTTAAGCCTCTAACTCTCTCAATACATGAACTGGAACAAAAAGAATATTTATGTTAAAAAGAATGCTAAAAGCGCAGCAATATTAAGGCTAGGGCACCTGGGAGACTAACGTAAGAAGCTTCTTAGTAGCTTTAGCTACAGTATGCTGTTGCCTTTCCTCTTTACACACTAAGAGAAGTGACAGCAGTCAGTGACCCTGCAGCATTTATTTCCCCTGGCAGTGCTCCAGTTATATAGCCTTACATTAGTCACAGTGAAAACTGCTTGTTTTTGAATTTAAATGTCTTGTAGGTTTATTTATGAACCTCCAGTGACACATTCACAGCATAACATATATAGTACTACAGTAAAAGTGAGGGATGGCACATGTACTGTAATTACTTATGAAACACAGGTTAGTGCTGGCTACATATGAGGTGAACGGATTTAGCTTTTGGTGACTAGAAACCGAAAGATACAATTTCATGAAGAAAAGTGCAGATATTTTGCAGATCTTTGGCATATTTATATTTTCAGTGAAGTTGAACAAAGGCACTTTAAATCAGCCTGTCTGACATTCATATATAACACATATTATGAATAAATGACTATCTTTTCTTGACAGCAATTACTGGTACCCAATGTAAATTATGAGTCATTAAAAGTCCAGGTACTTCAAGGGATTCTGTTTGAAAAGGCATGGTGGTTCCTTCTCCTTCTTAAGATGTTTCCCCATCAGTCATCTCAACCAGGTCAAAGTCGTGTCTGGCTGATGTTTTTCTTTGTCTGACACTTTGTCAAGGCAGAAACGATAAAAGCAAATACATCAACATCTATCTGACATCAGGGAAACAGTAGACCACATATCCATTGCTGTCCAAAAGTTTCACATACCCCTGCCTTCTTACAATAAATCAAAGAGGGTGTACACAGTAAAGTAGACTGACATAATAAATTAGCTTTCAAATAAATAGGTTGTTGCAAAACTTTAAATATATTACTGTTTTGACCGCAGCTACATTCATTTAACTAAAACATTTTTTCTTAAAGCTGTGACAGGTAATTAAAATGAGGACATACAGGCACCAGGTCTTATAACAAATACGCAAACACAGCTACAACAGGGAGTTCTGCAATTAAATATAGATGCTAATGTAGAACACTTCATTTCATCAATTATAAAACTTCCTTTTTTGTAGGAAAAAAGGACAAAGGCAGTAACAGGGTTGCTAATGTCTGTTTTTGGAAAGGTACATAGCTGATCTTTATGGGCACTTGTCTGCACTCTGATGCTGATGGATTAAATGAGATTTGCTCGGCGTGGGTAATACACGTATGCTCAGGAGCCATATAGCAAACAATCCACAGCCAATATTCAGTACATTAAATGTCAGGACTGGCAGGTGCAGCATCAAGCCAGCAGTTCATATGCAGTTAATGAAAACCTTTTATCTTCACAGTTTCAGCCTCCAACATAAAAAAAAATGACTGCGTTGCTCTTTGACATTTATGTGTTTTTTTTTTTAAAAGCCAATTTTCTGGAATATGGTGGGATTGAAATACAGTAGAGACAATTATATTCAAGTAAATAAGACAAAGAAACACAAACTGTATAAGGAAAATTGAACAGAGCAATGTCTGCGCAAAATAAACAGTAAGCACATTTTTTATGGCAAAATTGTGAGTGTTTTTTATTTGCTGGTCTTTTATATATCCTCTGGAATATTGAGTCAGTGAAATAGTTTCAGCAGCTGCTTAATGCAGGGTGAGAGAAGCTTTATTTGTTGGACATTTGATTTTTTTTTTAAGTGGTCATAAAAGAGCCTCCCTCACAATAGAATTAAATGAAGTTCATTTGGACCTTAACTTATGTCATTGTTCTTTGTGTTTTACTCATCTGTGCTATGCAGTTTGGACTGATTTTGGTCAAACAGGAGTTGAGGCTGAGGCTGGTTTTGACACGTTTCTCCCTTTGACGCCTGTTGCAGAACCAGACTCTGACCACCTCTTTCTCTAGATGGAGGCCTTTGGCTATCCGGGCTATTTCCTGAGAGGACGGCTTACTTTTCTCCACAAAGCTGCGCTCCAGGGCCTCCTTAGCGCCAAGGCTGCAGAATGATACAAGGGATTGAGAAACAAACAATATAAAAGAGCACACTCGCTGAATGGTATTTTCGCATATTTGATCACTACAGTACTCACCTGATAGTTGTTCTCCTTTTTCTCTTCCGCTCATTCATTCCTATTTTGTCATTGTACAAAGCTGCAAGAAACAACAGGGGGCTCAGTAAAGATGTAAAAACACATAATTCCAGTAACACACTAATAAACCAACAGGTAAGTTGACTTATTATTTCTTTCTGACTCACTGCCACTCTTAACCTCTACCTGTCCCTTGACTGATTCAATATCTTATTGATTGCCATATGAAATGACATCCCTATGACTTTTGGGCCGCATTTTTAAAAACAATCACAAATTTCTCAGCTGCTCTTACACAGCATTACTTAGACAATTCTTATTCCTAACCTGAGATTCGGGGCATCAAACAAAAAAGTCTGGTGGGGAGGAGATCATGAGCCTAATTTTGTGATCCACACAGTTCATGCATTGAATGTGACTTTAACTTTTTTACTTTTGCAATCTGGACAGTTTTTAGCTCATCAGAACTCTAAAAATGTATAAAACAAAGCAATCTGAGTATAGAAAATCAATCTAATGTGTTTATCATGTGATGGTGGCCACATGTAGATTTTGGTTCATTTGAAAAAGTTTAGGGAATATGATCCAAGATGATGCACACCTACTTAGATCTTATAAATGATGCAAGAAAACATTATTTTAATACACAAATGTAATGAAATATGGAATCAGAACCAAATCAAAATAGTAATGTTTACCTTATTTATTATTTAAATAATAATTATAGTTATTATCACCCCTACATAAATACTCTCAAAGGATGTTGATGGAATTAAGTGGTTGTGTGTGACTCACCACCTGCTAGTTCAGCTTCATCAAGCCATTTAGCCAGGATGGCCTTGAGTTTGCAGGCGTTCTTAAAGCTCAGCTGCAAATTTTCAAAGCGGCAGATTGTGGTCTGGCTGAACTCTGAACCGTGCACGGCAGCAAGAGCCTCTCCTACATTAGTCTGAGTGTACCCTGCAGGTCAAATGAAACAAAAATACTATATAAAAAACATGCAGTGCAGAAGAGCAGCAAAGTGGGAATGAACACGAAACCATTTGTGGTGAGGCTTCACATTGGTGCAGTTGAATAGAGTCAAGTTTTTTTTTTTTCAGTAATTATACCGAGTTTGATCCTTCGAATTTTGAAGTCATTTGCAAACATTTCCAGCTCTCGTATCTGTGGGGAATCCATGGCAGGTGCATCCTCTGGGTCCCGCATACTCTTCCTTTGAGCGTCAGTTTTCATCTCTCCACTTGGGCCCCCAGGGGCCTCATCAGTTGAAAGGAGAGCCGAGGGCAGTGAGGAGAAACCATGGCTTAATGCACAAGAACCACTACTTAGGCTATGATCTGGAAACTTGTATAAGCAAGAAGTAAGAGACCCTAGGAAAAGAGAGAGAGGCAGAGGGTTAGCAGGAAATGCAAAAAAGGCCCTCAAACTGTCAGAAAGGTTCCTAAAGCTGCACAGTCACTATCCTCACATGTATACTCAGAGCTTTTCTTTTTTCCAAATGACATATCTCCAGGAGAATGACTAAACAAGTGTGAGCAGGCACTGCCGGAACCTGGAAGCTATTATTTTAGTATTTCTGTTTGTTCCTACTTCAGCTTTCATATCCAATATATCTCACTTTTCTTAAATACACTTCCAAAATGATTGTTTAAAACAAATCATAAGCATTGCCCTCACTGTGTGAAACACCACATAGACCATGCATGACTTTAACTCTCCAGTGAAACAGAGCATTAAACATGCTCTCATTACTACATCTACAGACACGCAGGCATGCCTGTTGCTTGTTTGTGCATATTTATGGTGTATGGAATAAAAATAAATAGTTCTTTTTGAAGTTACACACTTGGTTGATTCAATGACACCTAAGCCAGTTCCATTTACTGATAAAAGCAGTACAAATTAAAATAGAAAAAAAAACCTTCTATGTGACATGAGTGTTCAAATAAATGAATGTGTTTTCAGGGGCTTGGTGAATAGATATTCTCTCCCCTGCCACTTAAAACAATATATCCAGTTTACCCATGATTTAACAAACCTATCTTTCCACAGTTCCCTTGTCCTTGGTTTTAGTGTTGCAGCACAAAGCTGACTCTCCTTCTTATACCTATTTTAAAGAGTCTCAGGTCAGCTGTAAGTAAACATTACACAACTATTTGAAAACAGGTTTGTAGTACTTGTATTACAAATTTTAAGATGATTAATTATTTCTACAGGTGGCCGTTAGTGTTAAGTGGTTTGCTGGAGTGGAGCTCTTGCTGCTAATCATTAATGACAGATTAATGACAGATGACTGCCACAGTACCACATGGGTGGATGAGTAATTGTAATTTGTAATGCGATTCTGTCCTTTGCATCACAAATCTGCACAGCTGCAGAGAAAAGAAAACGACCACTAATTAACTGTACTAAAAATATGTCAGTCAGCATATCACATTCATCATTTAAGACCAGACATTATGCAAGTGAGATGTCTGCAAAACAGGACCATATACAGGTCCACTCCAGTCTTTCCTCATGAGGGCCATTGTATGCTTTCACACGTTCAATTTTGCTGGTAATTTCACTGTAATGAGCAATGCAACAACCCCCTCTTGTGTTAGTAGGGTTGTAGTGCAAACTGTATTATACAACTGCAAGCAAAAAACTGATTTTCCGAGATAATAAACATATTAAAGATCCTTTGATAAGTTAATTAGTTTATGATCATGAAACACTGATTGGTTTTTCTTGTATCATATATTTAAGAGATACTAATTAGGAAAATTTTCACTGATAGCAAACAGTCACTCAGCTGACAATTTATTAGGTACAAGTATTGTGAAAATGAATACAGTTTAATACTGAACAGTCTTGCAATAAATCCTCCCTTTCATGCTGACTATGATGCTTGGCTTTTGTTAAAACTATTTCAGAGTGTTGAGACAGCTTTTTATGAACATTTGTGATTTTAGTTTTAATTCATTTGAACTGCATTTTGTCTAGATAGCTAGATAGATAGAAAATGTTTGCAGATGCTATTGAGCTGATCATATGCATCTTCATTTGAGGAAAATTCTTTTTTATTGTCAGTGATTGATGCATGTTTGTGTGGTGTTGGGTGCAAACTTTTTTGCCATCTGAAATAGGGCTTGGCAGAAAAAAGTTTGAGAACCACTGGCTTAGAGCAACAATTCTTGTGTTTTTCTACTCATCCAGTGAGGATGAACTACCACTACTTTCCTTATTTAAACTGAGCTGCACAGCAACACCTTTTCTTTTCAACCTGAGATGACACACTGAAGCAAACACTTCTACAGAAGCTCAGATCAGGCTAAAATGTTGCCTGACAACAGCAGTGGTTGAGGCATTTTGTACTCTGAAGCTGCAGCTAGAATATCCTGACAGAAATACTGAATACGGTTACAGCTGTCACAGGCCCTGTGTATAAAATGGTGTGCTTTCTAAAAGCATAGAGGAGAAAAGAATGCTGCTATCGACCCACTGCATTGTTCAGCTGGATCTATGTATCAGCTGGAGAGCTGTGTGGCAGACGCTCCCCAAAAACTGTATGCATCAGTGAGTTTATCTTGTACTGAACATTTCAGACAGAGGCTGGCGTTCCTCTCTCTGTTGAAATTACTTCTTAAGGGCGCATGTACTGTACATGTCTGAATCTGTAGCAGGAGTCTTCATATTTCTAAGGAGTTTACACAGAGCCTTTTTGCAGAGGTCTCTTAACCTACATTCAACTAAGATACTACGCTTCACATCAACATCACAAAAGTGAGTGCTCTGTGCACACTATGCACCAAAGAGTTGCTTACTATTGGTAAGAGGGGGTCTGGGGCTAATACTATATCCCTGAGAACAACAACAGTTTTTGGATGATTTAGCTGGAGGCATCCTTTACTTCCTACTGAGCTGGCGAAACAGAGAGGATTCTTTATTATCTCTCCCTGATGTCTGCACTGATGTTCTCTGGGGAGCTTAGATGCAGCTATGCTGCAGTGAACACAGTCATTGTTTGTGTGGTAGGGAAGCAGACTGGGCAGCGAGCCCCATTCATAGCACATGTGGGCTTACTGACTTTGTGAAAGCACCTCACAAGCCTTTGTGTACATGGCCTTGGACCTTCCAGCTGCTATACATGTGCACCGTCCAAAGAGCTTCAACAGATTTCAGCTGAACACGGACAGAAAGCAAACTAGCAACCACTGATATGATGCAGTATTAAAAGCTGCTTCAATATTATTTTGAAAATGAACAAGCTGAAACCACACCATTGCCATTTTTTTAAAGATCTAATTTAATTAAGTTGTTATTGATAATTTCTTAGCAAACGGTTATGTGTTTACACATCCAGTATATAGCCATCAACCTTAGCGTTTATTTGGCTCTGTCTTTCGGTATTGAATTCACTCTTACTGTGGCTTTCTTTTGATTTAAAAGCAGCTACAGTGAGCAATTTCTGGGCCTTTAGTTTTTAAATGTGCCATTTGCTGCTGGGCAGGGGTTGTACTGTGGGTGTATCAGAGTGCTGTTGCTGAAAAATGTCACCTTCTGCAGCTGAACATGAGGTTGATGAGGTGAAAGAGACCAACTGAGGGGAACTACAGAGTTGATAAATCACTGTGGGTTTGTAAGGCGTCACCTTTCACATCACACTTATTTTATCCACTGTTAATATAAAAATGGATTAAAGCAGCTTTAAAAAATGAAAGAGCATTTTTTCCCTCTGACCTCAGCTATCATAAGAGAGTTCTGTTTAATGACATTAACGCTATCTCTCTTTTTAACTTAAATGTCCCTCTGCTGCCAAACACTTTGAACTGATGTCGTTTTATGATTCAACTGGATCTATTCCCATCAATTTCACCACATGCATGAGGGTTTCTTTTTTCAATATAAAATGGTTCGACAATTATTCAGTTTGTCAGTGCATTCCTTATTTCAAGCAAAACAACCTCTTTTTATCATCCCACATACCTTATGTCATTCCTTTCTCAGGTCGTAGACAAAAGCTTCACGTTGGTCTCAAACAAACTGACTCACAGCTGCATTTTTGATGCCTTTAGTCATCAGACATTTGATCATTTAGCAGTAGAGAAACGGACATCATTAAGATGACAAATTACCCCATGAAGGCAATACAAGTGAGCACCTGTTTAATTAATCCATAATGTATTTCAGAGCAGCCTTTGACACCATAATAGATACAATTTTATGAGGCCATTTACAGGAGTGGGTTGATGTTTCAGGGTCTGAGCTCAAGTAGTTAAATCCAAGCAGAGTTGTCTGTAAAAAAAGGAACTACTTTATTTCTTCTGCAAAAGTTCTGGACCACCAAGGTTCATTAAAGGTCAAATTCTCTTTTGCTTTCACTTGGTTATATCATATAGAATGGTTATAACTTGGTTATACTTAGTCTGACAAAAAGTGTACCAAAAGTGAAATTCTTTATTAACAACTTCAGACTTTGAAGAGTTGTTTACGTTTATTCCTTTAGCTCTTTTGTTATTGCCCCTTTCACTTCTCTCTTGGGCGCCACCACAGCGGATTATTCCACATAGGTAATTTGACAGAGGTTTATGTTGGACGCCCTTCCTGACCCAAGCCTCCATCATAGGAGGTGCTTGTGTCCCCACATTGTTAAAAAGAAAAAAGAAAAAAAAAAACAGTATGCAGGGCATACTGCCTGAAAGCAGGGGGTGATTCAACGATCAGACATTTAGGGGGGCTCAGCCCCCAATCAGAACGTTGCATACACTGCCACGTGATTAGTACATGCATAAACTAATAATACTTTATAAATGACTTTTAGTAAAACAAAAACAACATTATCCCCAAGAGGTTGCCACAGCAGAATAATCTGCATTGGTAATTTGGCAGAGGTTTTACGTCAGATGCCCTTCCTGATGCAATCCTTCATGGTGAGAGGGACTTGTGTCGTAAGTCCATCACTACTGTTAAATTCATGCAACTGGATGGAGCTCAAAATTGATTTGCCAATGCACACTACATTGTGTAATAATGTCAGAAAATGATAATAAAATGCATTATTTATACTACTATCACTATTTTTTTAAGGGTGCTAAGATGAAATTTTGGGGTGCTTGAGGACCCCTAAAACAGGTCTCAATTCACCAGTGTCTGTAAGAGTGAAACTTGGATCTGGTGTATTATTTCTTAAGGTCTGCGTTCACGTCTAGAACATAGAAACTGCAATAATGTCATACAGAAGTTTGACACTATGAGATTTCATGGGGATCCTGACTGTTTTTAAAAATAGTCATCTGGCATGTTTACGTTTATGAAATCCTGCAAACTAAAAAAAAGCTATCATAACAATATGAATTACAAAAAGTCCCTTTTAAAAATAGACAAATGTAACAAACTACAATTATTACATACATACATATTTGAAATGACGTAACCTTTTACTGAGGTTTAAAAAAAGGATAATGACTGACTAGAATCCAATATACCACTGCTAACAACAATCCTTTTGACAGTTTTTAACTCCCACTCCTGACAGGAGGACAGGGAATTGGCAAGTCATCTTTGACAGTTGTGTTTAACAAGTGCTCTAAAAAGCTCAAGTAAGTGTGCCAAAGAGTGTATGGAAGGTAATCAAGGCTGAAATTGATTTAACTGGCAGCAGATTTAAAATTAAATGGAATATAAACACATTTTCTGCTCAATTTACTGTGTTTAACTACTGGCAAGGAGAGGGAAAGAGCATGCAAGCCTGTATGCTTGTGTCTATGGAGAGTAGTGTGGATCTGATCTTTACCTTGCAATGCGTTTGCACCACTCACCATGTTAGGGTGAGGGACACCGCAGGTCTGCAGGATACGTGTCTGAGAAATACTGGCAGAGAGCATCTCCTGTGCTATAGACAGAAAGAGAGACAGAAGCCTTTATTATCAAAACCACCATCATCATTACTGTATAGTGTAATTGTCACTATCTGCCCAATAGTCATCATCATCCAAACCTCTATGGTAGCCATCACTGTTAGTGTGACATTGTAATTTCAGCCTTGCCATCATCAGCACAGTTTAGGCTTTTCAGTGTCAATCTTAAATAAGAAGAGGTGATTTGGTTCTTCCAGGAACATCTCTAAAAAACCTGTCTCTACTGATTTATCCACACCTGACACTTTGTGAACCTATCTTCAGTCAACCAGACCTGGCTTCTCTAAATGGGTACTTTCATTATGCACATTGTCCCTAGATGATGCCCACACATGACTGAAAATGAATAACTTAGCAAGTGAGGCTACCTCTGACAGTAAATTTTGAAACTCATTTTCAGTGCATCCAAAACCTGGCATAGTTAGAATTGATTGTCATTCTCCACATCATCATGGTCTACAGTACAGATCAATACTGCCGCCCACCTTATGAGTCATCATAAAATTCATTTTTTAATGTCAGCTATGGAATTGCCCGTAAGTAACATTTTCATCAAGAAATTTTTTAATAATTTATTGTTACAAGAATTCTCATTTAGTCTGTAACATATCAGAACATTTGTTAAATGCTCCAATTTCACACTGACTCTTTCAATCAACTATGTACATTCCATTTACTTTTTGATAAAGTGCTTAAGTGCTTAAATAAATACCAAAAACATCAGCAGATTTGGATGATGGTTTCATAATGATTTGTTTCTTTTTTTTAGTTTTTACAAATTCTTCCACTCTCACCATCATCTCCACTTACCTGCCATCATGCCATAGGTAGTCTGCTGGTTGGTGTAGTGACATGGGGTGACTGGATAATGCAAGCTGGGGGGGGTGTTGCTGAGAGCATTTCCAAGGGAGGAAGTGGGTAGGTGCATGTGGGAGCGCTTCGTGGGCTGACCCAGGGACAGCCCAGATGATACTGACAGAGACAAGCAAAGAGATGTTTTATCTGATCTGAGTACAGCTCAACTTTGAAGACAGCCCAAGCAAGTGAAGTATCTTTTTAACATGACATCTTAACATCTCAAATTTGACTTCATGATAAGTAGTTTCTTTTGCCTAGTCTGGAAGTGCCTCTGAAGTACCATTACCAGAGATACACGTTTTCACACACACTCACCTGTTTTACTTTTGCATTAAAAATATGTAATTTTAACTAGTTTTCGTTTAGTTCAGTCTGACTGAATTTATACTTTAAGTAGTCACTGAAAGGCAATGTCCCTATAGAATTAGATAGTGATTTAAAAAACTTGCATAAGTTTCTAAAAGTTGTAGTGAAATCAGTTTCTTGGTGGCAAACTAAAGTATATGCATCAGTGATTACTTTTTTTTGCAAACTACATGCCATTGAGAATGTAGGTGTGATAGTGTTCATTTTTATATTGTTTATTTGTCTTCTCTTGTTTTTTTTCTTGTGGCAGATGGCCACCTTCCTTGAGCCTGGTTCTGCCCGAGGTTCTCCCTCATTGGGGATTTTTTTCTACCCACAGTTGCCAAGTGCTTGCTTAACTTGATTTGTTGAGTTTCTCTCTGTATCACTGTAAACTCCTTACCATAATACAGAGAAGCCTGAAATGACTTAGTTATGAACTGATGCTCTAAAAATAAAACAGAATTGAATTAGGTGTATTTAAAAGATTCAAAAACAGTAATGCTGGCTAATTACATAATTATTCATGTATTCAGCTTTTTATGCAGTTCCAAGCATTTATGACTGCTTAGTAGCATTATTAGGATACACTGTTGAATCAGTCTTGAACATAAACAATAACACCGTACCAGTGAGGGCATTCCTGTCATATTTGTGAATTTTACTATACTGTTATGAGAAGATTGTACAACATAATTGCATTTAATATGTTTTGGTGGTGCAGCAACAATTTAAATATGTCATAAGTACTTAGAAAGCTGTAAATGAAAAAATACACTTTACGAAATATGTTTACCCTGCTGTTATATAAATGCATGAAACATGTTTTGCATGATCTAATCTTGTCTATTCTTAGCTGTAACAATCAGCGGGCATTAAGACTCCCAGAAAGCTTTCTCCACAATGCTTCATCGTGAAAGAAAGACCTGGGGGAGTTTATCATACTGATAACATATCCTCAAAGCAATTATCCACTGAGTAGAGACAGCTGGGCCAAACTATGTAGCTGATTAGATACATTTACATAATTTGGATTGGATTTGAATAAATGTATTTTTTAATTCAGTCTGTCTTCTCCATTGCCTGAATGCAGCCTTATTAGGGCACAGTTGTATTCTGTGCCTTGATAAGGGTGTATTTATGCCCTGACTGAATATAATTAGGTCATCCCTACATTTCTATAGTATATAATATATAGTCTATATTAAAAAAAGAAAGAGGAAAAACTCTTCCAGAAAACAGCAGAAAATTCCACAAAAATGAATCTTCACCCCAAAACTCTAACAGGCCTCTGACAAGAATTATTAGAGGCCTGTCTTTCTCCACATGAGATTAAGTATCATGGCATGATGTTGATTATGGTTCACTTGAATAAGACACTATACATTTCTATTTTACACTTTGCAAAACACACAGCTACTGAAAAAAAGCACATGTAACACAAACAAGAAAAGAAGAACAGTTTATCAAGGTTTACAAGATAATAAAATATACCTGCAGCGACCATGCTTTGAGCATGGGAGGTGGTTGGCAGGCACTCACTGGCGCCATGGTGCATAATGATGGGCAAGGGCGAATCTCCTGCTAGTGGGGCGAAAGAGTCACTACCAAATGCTTGGCACGCCATTTTTTTGATTCTTGCCTCTCTTGAGTAGTCCAGGGAGTACACTGAAGTTCAACACAGCTCCTGAACTAGTTTTTTTGTCTGCTCAGTCCTTTCTCTTGCTTTATTTGCTCTTATTTTCCATTGCTTGGCCTTTGTCTTTTCTATCTGTTTCCTTACCTTCCTCTCTCGTGACTTGTTATGGATACTTTGTCTCGCCTTCTGTCTCTTCGTCTTGTCTTCTTTGGCCCTCTATTGTTCTGCTTTGTCTTTTTTTGGCTGCGTCTCGTCTTCTTTCACCTGATGTATTGTCTTCTTGTCTTTTCCTTTTCTCTCGGGCTCATTCAGGCATGCTTCTCCCCTGAGTCACTTGGGAATATTCAGGTAGAAAACTGTGATAGGGTTCCTTTTTTCTCAGAGAAGTGGATGTCAGCACTTCATCCAGAACACTTCACAGTTTTAGTCTCAACTCTACCCTCAGCCAGGACTCTTGAAGAGGAATATTCAGGAGCTTCAAGCTCAAGTTAAATCACTCGTATACTTTCTGAAATGTGTTTCCCAGCTACAGATCTCCCTCATTAAGGCCTCTACAATGCACCTTCTTGTCTTTTTTTTACTATTGCAGTTGCAGGTAAGTCAGCATCTGTCATACCCTCGGCATTTTTCTGTCCTTGCCTACTGCTGGTATTTATAGCCAACCTACCTACAACTAACCGCCCCCTCTCAACCTATGAGATCCCCTATTTCCCATCGAGCTGCTCACCCCCACCTACCAATTCCATGTCAGCATTGTAATTGCTTGTGTTTGTACTTAGCTGTGTTCTTCTCATTCTGTTTCCAAATCCAGGATTAGGGTACAGAGCGGCTGAGAAACCCGATCCTCTCCTCTCCTCTTCCTCTCTTGCTCTCTCCCTGTGTCTCTCCCTGATTACAGGATTGTGAAGAAGCAATAGAAAAGTAAAGTGAACACACAAAATCCTCATTGCAGAGACAATTAAGTGATAAAAGACAATAAAGTTCCACATGGAGCATTAGGAAATGCCAAATTAGAAAAACACACTTGTTCTTCTACAGGCTTTGATCTGTGTTGCAGGATCTTTCAGCTGTAAACTAATTTTTTTAAAGTTGACCTAGGTTGTTGTGGAGGTCAGTAGTGCAGCTTCCATTCTATTTACTGCTGATCTCCCAGAACCAAAAACTCCCATGTACAATTATCTCAGCACAAGTGCAAAAAACATTACTATTGTGTCAGAATGTTGTGTTGAGTGCTGAGTGATCCATGTAAAGACAATGGGTCTCATCAGGGTGGATAAAAGTTAATCTGAAGAGTGTGGCCACCATGTGCACTTTGTTGTGTCTGTATTTGTGTTTATCCTCAGCTCTGCTTCACTATTGTTGATGTAGGTGGGCAGCAGGTGGAAAATAGCTTGTGGGTGGCAGGCACGATTCAGCTTGCCTAAGCTCAGTGTATATTTGGACTGGATACATTAAGTGCATTGAGCAATATCTTTCCTCGAAATGCATTTTAAACATAAATTCACTTTCCTGAGTTTATTCATTGACTGTTTCATAAGGTAAAAATAAAATACTGTTTTTTCCATTATATGGGTTGGTGACTTCAGTTTATTAGTATTAAGCAAATCTTAAAAGAAATTATCTTGGAGGAATTAAAATCCTAATTTAAGCCCAAATACTGATGGCATGAAGTTACTTTTGCCATCTTCTCTTCAACATACAATTTCGCCTGGCTTGATTAAGCAAAACAGAACAAGAATGAGAGTTGATAATGAAAGTCTTTGTGACAAATAGCCATGCAAATGAAAATTGACTTTGACAAATCTCCTTTCACCAGTTCAGGTTTGAAATAAACAGAAACAAAGTCCACAATATTACAAAGATAACTGAATGTAATGGTGTGTGACAACAGACAAAAAGTCTCACTAACAGCAATATCATTCTGAAAATACTTTTCTTAGTCTTCATTCCAGCCAACAACTCCCACTCAGGCAGAAGACCATCTTCCCAGCTGGTGAATACAGAACTATTTTCACACAGAGAGACTGAACCACCTCTGTTTTAAAGCAATCTGTATAATAGTGTGAAAAATAAGTCTTCAACAATTTACGCTGCCCTAAAAATTACTCCAATAAGTCTCAGTGAATGATAAATAATATATGTAATAGTCAATACAAATTAATGATAATGAAGAAACAAAAATGATTTTATGCTTAACCGGGTTGTGCCTAATCTGCCCAATTTCTGCATGGTTACATAATAAATGTAGTCACAACAGCATGCATTCAAATAGTTTAAGTCTACACCTTTTAGGTACACCTATTCAGCTGCTCACTAGCCTAAATCACTAATCAGCCAATCACAAGGCAGAAACTCAATGTACTAAGGTAGACATGGTGAAGACCACCTGCTGAAGTTCAAACTGAGCATCAGAATGGGGAAGAAAGGTGATTTAAGAGACTTTGAACGTGGTATGGTTGTTGGTGCTAGAGGGCTGTTCTGAGTATTTCACAAACTACTAATCTACTGGGATTTTCCTGAACAACTATTTCCAAAGTTTACAAAAAATGGTCCAAAGAGAAAATATCCAGTGAGCAGCAGTTCTCTGGGTGAAAATGCCTTATTGATGCCAGAGGTCAGAGTAGAATGGTCAGACTCCTTTGAGCTGAAAGGAAGGCAACAGTAAGTCAAATAACCACTTTTTACAATCAAGTAATGCACAAGAGCATCTCTGAATGCACAACAAAGTGGATTTGAAGCAGATGAGCTACAGCAGCAGAAGACCACACTGGGTGCAGCACCCATCAACTAATAACAGGAAACTGAGGCTGCAGTTCACACAGGCACACCAAAACTGGACAACAGAATACTGAAAACACTTTTCCTGGTTTGATGAGTCTCAATTTCTACTGGTACATTTGGATGGTAGGGTCACAATTTAATGTAAACAATATGAAAGCATGGATTCACCCCACCTTGTATCAAAGGTATAGACTGCTGGTCATACAATAGTGTGGGGAAAATTTTCTTGAGACACTTTGGGCTCCATTGTAGTAATTCAGCATCATTTAAATGCCACAGCCTACCTGAGTATTGCTGCTGATCATGCCCATCTTTTTATGACCACAGTGTAGCTATCAGAAGTAGCATAATGCATCAAGTCCCTAAGCTCAAATCATCTCAAACTGGTTTCTTGACTATGACAATGACTCCACTGTACTCAAATGGCCTCCAAACTAACCAGATCTCAGTCTAATAGAGCACCTTTCGAGTGTGATAGAATGGGTAATTTGCATCATGAATGTGCAGCTGATAAATGTGTTGCAACTGTGTGATGCTTTTGTGTCAGTATGGACCAAAATCTCTGAGGATAGCACCTGGTTAAATTTATGCCATGAAAAATTGAGGCAGATCTGAAGGCAAAAGGGGATCCAACTTGTTATGAGGAAGGTGTGTCTAATAAATTAGCCAGTATGTACATTAAAAAACCCTTTGACAGAGTATATTTAACTTATTGATTAGACATGGCACAGTCAAAAGGTTTGTCTTTTATATGGATATAGCACAGTCTAACTGTAAATGGCAACTGGCATTTGACAAGCACATAAATAAAATATATTGTTAACATTGAAAATATATACTCACTTTTGGCATATTGCAAATACTGTAAATGCCATAATTGAATGCATTTAGATTTTTTTAAAGTCAGCTTCAAAGAGCTTTGATCAAACCTGGACAGAATGAAAGTGGTTTTAGACAAGTTAAAAAAAAAATCAAAGGGTGAGGGAGTGAAAAAAGCAAAGCTTTCCCACACACACGCATGCGCACACACACACACACACACACACATAAAGAGCCTAAACTTAATTAGTGAAAAGACCCTCCTGAGTCAAATGGGTCCTCTTAAAGCACCTGTTCTAGATCCCCCTCCTTCTCCCCCTTCATAGACACACATACACATGCACACACACATACAATATAATTTTCAAATGTGCACCAATTGACTGTTACCCTGATCTCTTAACAGACTGTAAAAAACACATTGTAACAACAAAAGTAAGCAAACACAAATTTTAATACAAAAATTCCCCCATCACATGCATGTGTACAGACACACATACACACAACAAAAACCACTGATCCATCTAGGGATGCAGTGGGAACAGCGGACAGTGACACATTCTCACAGGTATCATGTCCATATACATGCCGTGTACCAGGTGTGTTTACCAGCATCTGTGTGCATGAGAACAACAGAACACAGTGCACATGAGATGGCACAGTTCAAGGGGTTTACTGTGATGTGTAATAAACTTGTCTTTGTGTGCCTGCTGGTGTGTATGTGCATGCTGAAGAAGCAAATGGCATGACCCTTTGCACCACATAAAACTGGAATAAACAAAAGCACAATGTTAAATTTTGTATAAAATTTAATTGCCTACTCATTAGCAGCTTTGAAGAAATTGTGTATGTGTGCGTGTGTCTGTGTACATCTTTGTAGAGTAAATTCCACTGAATAATGTTCATGAGAAATGAGAATAATATGTTTACAGTACTTATGGTTAAAACTTCTTGGAATGAGAGAATCAGTAAATAACTAACTCTCGCCAATTATAACGTCCTCTCTCTATAGAAGTAAACACCATTCACACATAACTAAAATGTATAATATTTCAATATGAATTTACGACTTATATTCCATTATTCCTGTTACTTTGTTAGAGTCTATTTTCTAAGGTTTTCACTTAAGAAAGAATCTCATGATTGAGTGTGGGTGTGAACTTTGTTTTTTAATAAATTCTGAATTTTCCTGACTGACACTGCCTAACATTGTTCAAATAATGATCAGTACAAGTATTCTTATTTTCAAAACCTATGTATGAATTAGAGTCTATTTTGTCAGAACATGCCTCTATTTCTCCAATAAACAATGACAGAGTTGAGGAGACGGAAGCTGAGGGATTGAAAAATAGTTTTTGTCTTGTTTTTGAATTTCTGCATTCATTAATTATGCAGGAATGAACACTGAGTGAGGTTTGTCGGATGCTTGAATACATCATGGCAGAGGTCAGTTCTACTGATGAATATCAAGCAAACCTTATGCATCACTCTGACCACCATCTGCTCAGAGCTGCGTCTGACTCGCAAACTGCTGCACAAACACCGGTCAGTTGCATTCAGGAGGGCTAATTACATCAGCATATTCAAAAAACCTCTATTCGAATGGCAAAGGTTAACTGTGCATTTGAGGAAACTAGAGCAGGTCCTGAATCTGTTCTCCTCGTCTCTCCCAGATTACTATCTTCCTTCATTAAGTAAATGTCAGCTTCAAATATTTGCTAGTTCAATGACAGTATTCCCATATTGTAAGCACTCAATTTAGTTAAAAAGACCACTTTCCCATATCATCTGAGCCTCTGTTTCTCCGTACATGTTTCTGATATTGTGCATGTCCCAGATTTAAAAGGAGGTGCATTAGTACAAAATCATCTGACAGTTCTGTTAAGGAAGAATGTAGTAGGACAGAATATTTTCAAATGCTCTTTGAAACTTACTTTAAGTTAATATTTCTTCATACAATGCAAGAAGAAACATGAAGAGCTTTGAGTCATTCAGTGTCCTCATTAACCTAAACCTCAGCCAGATTTAAACAAGTAAAATGGAAGGCATTTTAAATTAACAGTTAACCTTTACGTTCTTCAAGTCTTATCTTCACTGCATGAAAGGTTCTGCACACTGTAATAAAATTAATCAAAAGCTTAAAAATTGTCCTTGAAAACAGCACCAAGCAAGTGAAAACCCAAGTACAAGCATCATTTATCATATCATGGATTATATCATAATAATAATCCACTGTAAAGACTCAAAATGTTGGCATAAACCTACTGTGAAATTCCAGCTGTCCGTGTCCCTTGAACCCAAAAACCACATTTTAGCTGCTGAGCCTCGGCCGTGAGCACACACTGTCCCTGTATTCCTTCTTCAAAAAACACAAACATTATTTGACTTGCTAAATATATTTATTGCAGAGCATCTTGAATGTTTAAAGAGACTTTTATTTTACAATCCATATACAATTGTGACACTGGATGAGCGTCGCCCTCAGTCTTTACATAGTAAACATGCGTGATAGTGCTGCTGCACACTCCTCTTTGTGACTCTGTTCTTGTCATTCTTCTCTTGTGCACTTTGCAATGCTCATAGTTTGAAGGACAAATCAAACTGAATGCCACAGAGGGATAAGTAAAACTAACAGATAGAAGACTCTGTTGAAAAGCACTGACAGGAATAAAGAAGAGAGAACAGTGACACAGTTTTGACAGACTAGATTAGAGAATAATAATATAACTGACAGCTGTGTGTGTGTGTGTGTGGGGGGGGGGGGGGGGGGGGGGGGAGCGAGGGG
>VUQH01016491.1:2904-17217 GCA_015106775.1 Etroplus canarensis | reverse complement strand
AATAAATAAAGTGCAACGTGTGCAACATAGTGCAGTAGTCGCAGACAATGCAAAAGAACAGCCAACAATGACAAGAACAAAACCCATTTTCATCTGACCCAGATGAACATGGTACAAAAAACAGACTTGTGCACACAGTACACAAGAAAGGCACAATGAAGAGACAACACAAGACACTACCACTGAAAGAAAAAGAAGTGATGTGATGTGCAGTAGCAGCATTTGAGGTAGTGCTGAGTGAGTGAGTGAGTGAGTGAGTGAGTGAGTGTTAAGCAGTTCTGGGTTTGTGTGTGTGGGTGAGTGTGAGGGGGACTTTAGTGTAGTTCAGTCCTGGGTGATTGAGGAGCCTGATGGCTTGAGGGAAGAAACTGTTAGACAGTCTGGTTGTGAGGGCCCGAATGCTCCGGCACCTCTTCCTGGATTGCAAGAGGGTGAAGAGTGTGTGTGAGGGGTGTGTGGGGTCATCCACAATGCTGTTAGCTTTGCTGATGCAGTGTGTGGTGTAAATGTCCAAGACAGAGGGAAGAGAGATACCGATGATCTTTTCAGCTGTCCTCACTAACCGCTGAAGGGTCTTGCGATCCGAGACGGTGCAGTTCCCAAACCAGGCAGTGATGCAGCTGCTCAGGATGCTCTCGATGCTCGCCTTGTTAGGAGAGTCTGTAATTTTACTGTAAAAATGGCATACTAATGAAACACATTAGTGTGCATGCTGTGTAATGCACAAAAGACATATAGGCGCTTAAGGAGCTGTTCACAAATTAAGATTAACAAAATGTTTGAAATAACTGTTTTTTTCTGAGGCTGATGTTGATGTAAAAAAAACAAAGGTATTGGAAAATAAACAAAACATATCTAATCTTTTGGAACACAATTTCCCAAAGTAATTTTTTTCATTGGTAGGTTTATTTTAAAATCTGTTCAATGGATGTCATACACTGCCAGTTACTATGAAGTATGGGTCACACCACATATATTTGTGGGCTGTTTTCACAGCAAACATTTAGACTCAATAAGCTGACAAAAATGCAGGTTCTACAACACATTGATTTAATCTCTAGAAGCCATCCCTGTTAGAGGTGGGGCTCCTAACAGGGATGCGGTCATGACTGAAGTTATTGAAACTATTTTAGGTAGTTAGGTATTTTAGGTGTTAGTTGGCAGATACAACAAAACTAAGGTGTCAGGCAGGTGCTGTTCAAGCCATTTGTACACACCTTCAGTTCTGAGAGGAGGTTTATTCAGGAAGCTAAATTAAAAACACTTGCGTGGGTGGATCATGGTTGTGTATGACCTTTTAAAACTTCTCATTTACACAAAATTTGACTAAACCAATTTATTTTTCCTCTTCATTACTCTCAAATAGATGTAAGTCCTAGATTATAAAATCAGTATATGGATAATTAACTGTGATTTGTGTGTTCAGGGAGTGGTCCTGGGCTGTTTCTTTGGGCCTGCAGCTCTCTACATCTGGGCTGTAGGCATTCTGGCAGCTGGACAGAGCTCCACCATGACAGGCACTTACTCTGGGCAGTTTGTGATGGAGGTGAGAATACCTGTTGATGTAGTGTATTTTATTGACGTTGAACTTTACAATAGTAATACAAAGACGTGTATTGATGATTTTGCTATCATGTTAAGGGTTTCCTGAACCTGCGGTGGTCTCGTTTTGCACGGGTGCTGCTGACCCGCTCCATCGCCATCACACCCACACTGCTGGTTGCCATTTTCCAAGATGTTCAGCATTTGACTGGGATGAATGACTTTCTCAATGTGCTTCAAAGCATGCAGGTCAGGACGAGCATCTTCCACAAAAGATTCAGTGCAATTTGTTTGATACGCATCCATTTTAATGTTTCTCTAGTGTGATACATAACTTTCAAAATATTCAATTTCTCTTATCATCCAACAGCTTCCATTTGCTTTGATCCCAATCCTGACCTTCACTAGTCTGAAATCCATAATGAACGACTTTGCTAACGGATTGTAAGTGAACTGTATATTTTGATAGTTTGTGTTCTTTGTAATTTCAGATAAATGAGTTTATAATGTCTCTTGAAAATAATCTGTACATATTATACTGTTAACTGTCAGGATAATTTCTTGCCCTGTCTCATAGTTGCTGTGTGCACGTGTTATCAATGCTTTTAACACATAAAAGTAGCACATGCAGAAAAATAATAATGTTGAAAAAATAGCAACGCAACTTCTCTTCCCATAGCCTCAAAATTTAGGGAAATGATGGGACTGGGTCCAAGGAACAATTTATTTAATTTTGGAAAGCCCTTTGTTTGAGAGTCTTTGGTTTGCATCTAAATATAAAAGAAAGCAAGCCAAAATCTGGACTCCTGACAATTTTCTCAGGATGTATTTTCTCAGTTCTGCAGACAAGACAGGACTGCTTCAGGTGTGACAGCCAGTGTCATGTAACATGTAGTTACATGAGTCAACTTTTAAATGCACCCTATATGCTCAGGGTTATCAGTGTGACTGTTTGCTCTTCTCACACACAGACAGGTCATTTGATTTTAAACTGTTCATTTTCAAAATGTTAAAGACAGTTATTTATATTTAGGCTGTTTAAAATGGAGTTACGCAAAACAGGAATTTGTGAAATAGCGTAACTAGCAGGAACAATTCTGATGAAACAAGCCTAGAGAACCTTACATGTCAGTTTCTTGTAAAGTAGCAGCAATATGAAGTATTTTAAGGAGCCTGTAAAAGACAGGATTTCCCAATGATCTAATGCAGAGTCTTTTTTCTCTAGGGTTTGGAAGATTTCAGGAGGCATCGTCATCCTGATCGTTTGTGCTATCAACATGTACTTTGTGGTTGTTTATGTGACGTCCCTAAACAGCGTGCTGTTCTACGTTATTGCTGCTCTCCTCTCTGTAGCCTATCTGTGCTTTGTAGTCTACCTGGTGAGTTAAGATTACTGCTACATTTTCACTGACTAACCTTATTGCCTCCCTCTTTCATTTGACTTTACATCAGTGATTTATTATACTAAACCATCTACTGTAGTTCTGTCTAAATAGTCATACAATTCATTTTCCAAAGACCAAAATCAGTCTGGGTATTTTGACCAAAAGTCTTTCCATCCGTCTATCCTATTTCTCCTGCTTATCCGGGTCTGGGTCATGGGGGCAGCAGTCTAAGCAAAAAAGCGCCAAACCTCTGTCTCCCCTGTCACCTCCTCCAGCTCTTCTCGGTTAAGGTTAAGATATAATCTCTTTAGTGTGTCTTGGGTATTCATCTAAAAGGTGTCCAGGAAGCATCCTAGTCAGATATCTAAACCCCCTTGTCACTGGTCATTCCTTTTTTGGCTTAGCTGGTTCCCTGTTTCTGTGTGTGGCGGACAAACCTAAGTCCTGCCTGCAGTTAAAGCACAGAAGCAGTGTGACCAGAAATGAAGCAAAATGAGACTAAACTTTTTAAAACTGGAAAAACTTCCAAATGGCACACAGCTCCTTTCAGTTGCAAGTTATTTAGTGTATCTGTCTTTATTGTTTTTAAGGTCCCTGTCACACCTTGACGACTTAACAAGCGTATGCCAACGTAGGAAAAAAACTGCAAATACACTGGCAAATGTCAATTAAGTTCTAGGGAAGTTTTCTATTAGTTAAGGGCATGTTGAAGTACGCCAGTATATGTTATAGTATGGCAAGGTCGAGAGAAAATTTTGAGCATGCATAAAATCTCTGACGTTTGCCAGCATATGGCTCACATGTCGCACATACGGGGACCATATTTTGCAGGTACATAATGCATATGGAGACTCGCATTACTCATATGGCAAAATACTTGGAGATAATGTCTTGCATGCCCAAAACACATTACTAACCTATGAGTAATATGTTTTTGACATATGTGCAACATATATCAAACATACCTCCAACAAATATTGACGTTTGTAGAAGTATTTGACATGTTCCAGTTGTACTGAATGTGTTTCTAACACACAGCTGCAAATAATTGCTATGTGGTACATTTAAGGGGAGTGGTATCAATGGGCTTCAAGTTGTGAATTCCGGCAGTACGCTGGCATTCGTTGGTATTATATGTTATGTTTACGTCCATTTAACATCATTGTTCTGCATATGCCAGCTTTTTAGAGGAATTTGAATGTGTCCGCATAAACTTGTTAAATTGTGTGTGACAGGGCCCTAATGCAAAAGAGCCCCTCCCAGCTGTTAAAGGACTGCTATGCTAACTTGCTAGGTAACATCCAGCACACCCTTTCGTAGTATAATTTTTGAAATGTGCTGTTATCAATGCTAAAAATTGTTTGTTTCACAAATTATTATGTGTTGTGATGTTTGCCCTGATGAAGAGAGTTAGTTGTGGGGTGCTGAATGTCTTCCAGAGTGTAGTAGTAAACATACTTATCTCACACCAGGAAGTCCCCAGCTTGCAACAAAAGGAGCAGACACAAGCCCAGCTTTGGGAGTCACAAGCCATTGTACTTGTAGTAGTGCTAGTTTCAAGCCTGGATAAAATGGGAGAATTGTGTCAGAAAGGGCATAAAAGATGTGTCCAATCATATATGTATGTTGGATTCATCAGTTGTGGTCTCCCTTTGGAGGAAAAGGGAGAAGCTTAAAGTACACTACCTAGTTGTGGGGTTAAGATATTGCCTTATTGTAGATTTTTGCTTTGTGTCTTAATGTGTGTGTAAGAAGAATACAAAGTTAAAAACCTGTCCCCTCTCATTAAGATCCACAGCTGTCCTGGTGGCAAATAAATGAATACATCTCCACACCACAGTGGGTGTTTTGGTCATGTACATCATTACAGCGATAGCTGAAAAATTCATATCATGGATGAAGTTAGGACCAGCTTACTGGTTGGACCAATATATTGCCCAGCACTAACCAGAATGCATCAAAATGAATGAATAACATTTAATAATAAATGTTAATATTTCACTTAATATTAATTTGAAAAAGAAATCCAAGACATGCACAAAGCCTGTAATGTCTTGACCTGTTTCTTCTTTCTCATTGCAGGCGTGGCACTGTCTGGTTGCTTTGGGGGTTACCTGCCTGGACTTTGGCAGCAGGGTAAGCAATCAACGTGCTGTGTTGATAGAGGAGCAGTCAGGGTACGACTAGTAGAGCTGAACACGACAGTAACCAACAGCATGTCTCTTCGCTCTGGGAGTACACAACTGTAGGGTCTTGAGAGCACATTTTCTGCTGTCACATTTTTATTTTGTGTAGGGTTGGATATCTTTTTTTTTTTGTTCGTTCCCAAACAGATTAATATGACACCAGCACATTTGCTAGCATTTTAAGCTTGAGACAACAATTTATAAGTATGCAGTGACGAACCCCCCCCCCTTTTTTTTAACACTATCATTTGCTATATTATTTACCCTTCTCTCAGTTATTGTAATCCTCCCCGTGTGAAGTGAGGTACTGCTCATTTTATGATTTCCATTCAGCCTACCTCAATATCATCTACTTTTTTAAAAAAAACTCACTGTGGACTCTCTGTAACAGTTTGATTTTTCGTATGTTTTTAATCTAATGATTTAAGAATAGAGTTTTTTAAAGTCCATTAGGTATACTACAATCCTCCAGATGATATCCAGCCCATAATTTTAATAGGGTTTTTTAACATAATGATTCCTGTCTAGAATGTTAAAGAAGCAGAAGAGGCAAGTTTGAGTATTGTGTGTATGCTTAATATGTTGCTACTCTTACGTGCAGTCCCAGTTTAGAGTGGACTTATGGTCAATAAATTTGTGAAAAATATTTTTCAGTTCAAGCCTTGGATTGTAAAATGAGATTAGATTTGGAGCACCATTATTGTCTGAAAGTCACCTTGTCATTTGCAAAGTGAATGTGTGGCTGCTTCATTAAGGCTGTTGTAATACTGTGATTAATACACAAGTGATTCATGAAATTAATTCCTGAGTGCACATTTGTGATGCCGTCCCTCTTTGGTGTATTTGGAACCAAACCGCCCCATGCAAGTAATTGAAGCTTTACATGACTGTAGCATTGTCCTCTGAGGAGTCTTCTTCTAGTGCTTTAGTCTTTAGAATGCCAAAGATTCAGGTTGAAGTGTGCCCACCGGTGAAATCATATTTATGTTTTTGGCAGCATGCAGGAGATGTTTTCCTTTCAGAGTTTTGCTGGAGGTGGAAAAATAACAATTACATGCATGTTTATGTTTTTTTAATTTTTGTGATACCATGCTGACCTCTTTACTGTGTTTGTTGATTTTGTGGAGTTTCAAGTATACACTATTTAGAAGTCTATAATTGATAGAGATCATGGAATTGTGTTGTAATTGTATACATTCTAATGCAATACATGTGGTTGTGGTTGTGGCATATCTAAAAGGACTGATGCACAGCTGAAATAACTGTCTTTATATTTGATTAGAAAAATGGAGGTATAATTATTGTAACAGCCATGAAATAAGAAGACAAAACAAGTACAACGGAAGTCATGATTATGTGTTTATATAATCCGTAATGACATGTTTGTCTTTGAGGGCTTTAAATTGTGTAAAGCACACAAGGCATTTGTGAAAAAGTCAGAAAATCCCACAGCTCAGAATAAAATACAGATGAAAAACTGGTGAAAGTCATATGAAGATAAACAGTACACTGAGCTACAGACTTGCTCGCTGAGACCTCTCAGTGTTTTACTCTGAAGATCTGTTTTGTTCATGACTGTAAGTAGTTGATAGTCAAATGATGGCAAAACAGAAAGTTTGGAATAGTTTTTTTTGCCTTATTTATTTTTCATTTGCATAATGTTGTTTTTTAGTTTGTCAGACCAGTTTGCAGGTCAAAATAATGATTATATAGTTCAAGTGCATCAGTTCCTCTCTCACACTTGAAGATTTCAGCTGAGACTGACATCACCCTTCACATAGCCCGATCACATCAGTCTGACTCACCTGCTTTTGTCCTGGTCACATGCACAAACAACAATAAAGTCCAGGAAGTGGTGATGAAGCCTAGACTGTAAATCAGTCGTAGCTGTGAACACTGCAGGGCTTCTTTTTTCATTTCAACATGTGTTGAATATTTCATGAAGTTTATTTAGGTTGAGCGTACTGCCAGCATCACACTTTTACCTTCTGTGGCAGAACGCGAAGAAACCAACAGCAGAAAAGATAAAATTACTGTGATGTCACACAATATATGAAAGTACTGAGCAATTTCCAAGTAAGATGTACATAATAACCAACTAACGAAGAGGAAATGAGCTGTGTGGCATATTTTTCCTATAGTAAAGGCCACAGGTTCTTTTGTAAGTTTATGTGTTCGGTGTGTCAGGTGCAGTCTAAAGTTCTCAAAAGTCTTTATAAAGTGTTTTCTTAGAGGTGATGGAGAAGTTTTTCAGGTAAATGTGAATTCATAGTGTTTTATAATTACCTCTCTGGTAAAAGAAAAACATGGCAAATGCACATTTGAGCTGTTAGAGAGAAAACTTTGATGTGTCTGCTCTGAATTTATGTCATGTGATTCTCTCGCTTTTTCCTTTTTGCAATATAATGAAAAACTGTTTGTTCTTTGCTGCTGGATGAAGCTCACCATGTGTCCAAAATAAATACCCATTATGGATATATGGACATTTGTTGGCGTCTTCTGTCTGAACGTCCTAACAGGGACTCAGGATCTATGTGTTTTTAACTCTTAATATTAGCTGAGCAGAGGATAATCTTAAACTGGGCTGTTTTTTCATTGGGTTAATATGCAAATATTCAGCTTTGATTAAAAATAAGCTTAATTAACTCAAGTAGAGTAGTTTTCTCTCACTTTGTGGTATTGTTATTAAAGGCTGTTAAACTAATGTCAGTAAAATGTAAATTGTAAAAGACATGGTGTATTTTGTGTAGTTTGTTAAATAGATTGAGGGGTGAAAGAGCCACACTTTTGTAGTAGGCAGTAGAAATCCTCTTTTTCAGGACTTTCCAGGATTAAATGAGGAAAGTTGAATTTGGAAAGTAACACTATGACCTAAGGTGAGCACCCTTAATTGATCTGTAATATATTTATAAAACAATCAACTAAAAATCCTGAACTGACTGGACTTTTATTAACCACCAATCAAAGTGCAGTGTTGATTTCAATGATTTTGTCTTATTTTTTAACTAATATTTTATTTTGCGTTTTTATCTTTGAAGTAACAATACAGTAAAAAACCTGGCACTTTACGTTTTGTCCACCTGTATTCTTCCGGTTTATATTTTAAGTATAAAAATAACTAGGTTTTATGTAGAGTAACATAAGAAGACTGTGTGTGCTTATAGCACGTTTTATTTGAGCAGATCCTGACCCTCCACCGCTTTCTCTAATTACTAACTGATAGTTTATACCCTGGGTTTTCTATGAAAATTGAAAGAAGAATTTATGGAAGAATTATAAAATTGTTAATAATGAAGGTTGTCCACATGACTGGTGAAATCAGGTTCAGCTGAGTTATTTAGAGTGTGTGAATGTTCCCCTGTAATAAAAACTCCATGTCTTCTCTTTCAGATGCAGCTGGGACTGCAACGTCACACAGACATTTACTTACTGAACGATATGGACACTGATATGCTTGTGGAGAGATAAAGGACACACTGAGTGGGTGCTGAACTGTGATGTATACCACAGTTAGATGATCTGACTGAAGCATGGGACCGCTGAAGCTCGGCCAGTATGTGTTCATCTTCACCTCTCGGTGCCTAAGGTGTTTTTAAAGTGTCCTTATAGTTCATCCACAGATCTTTAAAGCTGTTTAAATCAGTGAGGGTGATTTTTTCCTTCACAAATCTCTCGGCAGCTTCAGCAAACAGCTTGTTGCAGAAGAATTATGTTTTAAAAAAAGTAATGTTTGATTATCTGGGCTCCAAGAGAAAACATCTTACTATTTATGTTACTATGGCTGTAACTGTGTAAAGTTACCCCATACCCAGTTTAAAAAAAAAGGGAAGAGGCGATAATGGCCAAGAAGACACTACAGAGAGGAAAAACTAATTCCTAGTCATTAAGCACAAAAAATAAACTGGCTATGCGTAAACTTGAATTGCCCGTGACGTAATTCATAGAAACGGTGCTGCAGTAGTATGGATTTCCCCTTGAAAGGGCTCTTAGTTTTTATTTTAATTACACTTTTAAATTTCAGTATGTTCCTGTTTTATGTCCCCACATACAGTTGAGTCCATAAGTTTTAGAACAGTGATGGTTTTTTAAAAATAATTTTACCTCTATACATCACCACAATGGATTTTTAATCAAGCAGTTAAGATGTGATTGAAATGCAGACTTTCAGCTTTAATTCAAGGGGTTTGGTAAAAGATTTGCATTAACTGTTTAAGAATCGAAGCCATGTTTACATAGTCCCCATTATTAGAGGCTAAATAGTAATGGGGCAAACTGACTGATTTTAGATATAAGAATTGTTTTTAATATTTGGATGAAAATCCTTTGCAGTCAATGATTGCCTGAAGTTTAGAACCCATGGATATGGGCTTGGATATGTAAACAAAATCAGCAAGTGTTAAGTGATATTGTATTTTACCTTAGTGAATGACTGCCTTTTGTATACTGTTTACATGTTTGAAATAAACTGAAAAAAATGTTTAGAACCCATGGACATCACCAAATGCTATTTCTTCTTTTGAGAGACCTTTACTGCAGCCGCCTTCAGTCACTGCTTGTTTGTGGGTCTCTCTACCTTCAGTTTTGGCTTCAGTAACTTAAAAGCTGCTCTTTTGGGTTGAGATCAAGTGATTGACTTGCCCATCGAAGAATATCCCATTTCTTTCCCTTAAAACTCTTGGGTTGCTTTTACAATATGCTTTGGATCATTTGCACTGTTAAGTGCCATCCAGTCAGTTTTGCAGCACTGGCTGTGACCCACACTAGTGGGTCACATAGTTAATCTTGGAAGTGCCATCCAACCAGTTTTGGCTGAATCTGAGCAGAGTATATCCTTGTACCTTTCAGAATTCATTGTGCTACTTCTATCAGCAGTCACATCTTCAATAAATACCAGTGACATAGTTTCACTGACAGCCATACATGACCATACCATAACATTGCTTCCACCGTGTATGACAGATGATGTGGTATGCTTCAGATCATAAGCTGTTCCTTTCCTTCTCCATACTTTTCTCTTCCCGTAATTCTGGTACAAGTTCATCTTGGTTTCATCTGTCCAAAGAATTTTTTCCACAACTGGGAGGCTCTGGATGTTTTCTGGCAAAGTCTAATCTGGTCTTCGTGCTCTTGAGTAACACCAGTGGTTTACACCTAAACAAGTATGTTTAATGTATTTACATTTATGAAGGCATCTCTTGATTGTAGACTTTGACAGTGATACACCTGCCTCCTTGAGGGTGTTCTTGACTTAGCTCAGTGTAGTGAAGGGTTTTTCTTAACCAATGAAAGAATTCTGCGATCATCCACTTCAGCTGTCTTTTAGGTCTTTTGCTGTTGAGGAGCTGGCCAGTTAATTTTTTCTTTTTAAGAATGTTCCAGATTGTTATTTTGGCCAGTAGACATTTACCAAATATAAGTTCAACACTTGGAATCAACACCCGATCTTTAATCAGGTTATGTTATGTTTTTGTCGGCGTTGGTTTGTTTGTTTGTGTGCAAAATCAGTCAAAAACTTATGAACGCATTTGGCTGAATTTTAGTTTTTTTATGGATTTGGTTTCATAAAAGGAAGAGGTGATTAAATTTTGGGAAGAATCGAGTGACGGGATCACACCAAACAAAAAATCACCAGTCTGATGTCCCCACATATCATGACTACGAGAAAGTGTGTGTGTATGCCCGCAAGTGTTGTAGCGAGATCAAAGGCTCAAGCCTCTTGGCAGAGGTCTGTTTCTCTCTAGTTTGTCATGAAATAACAAGGGAAGAGGCCTCACCTGGCCATGGAACTGTTTGTCAGTCAATTGTCCCATTTATTTTAAGCCTCTGTAAATGAGGGATTCTATATAAAAATGGCTGTAATTCCTAAACAGTTAATACAATACTTTTGTTATGCCCTTTGAATTAAAGCTGAAAGTCTGGTTTTTAATCAGAGGCAAAAATATAAAACAGAACACAACAAAAAGAAAATGGTGTCACTGTCCCAAAACTTATGGACCTAACTGTAAGAACAAGAAGGTGCAAAACAATAACACTGTATTAGCACTGTAACACCAAAGCTGCTGAATAATGTTCTGTTTTTATGTATTTGATGAAAACAAAGAGCTTCTCGGTATTCTATTTAATACTGATATAATAACATTCAGCTAGATATTAATATTAGACCAATGAATTGATAATAATATATTGAATATGTACATAACACTTATATGCTTATTTATGTGTGATTGGTCAAACTCTTTCACATATTTTGTATTGCATATAAAAGAATGACAGTTTTATGTCACTTTCATTATGTTTGGTATTTTTCTGGAGACTAATCCTTCCATATTTCCAAGTCTTTGTAAACTGTTTTTAAAAAGAAAAGCTTATTGCAAACTTTTAAAATGCCAAGGATTCAAGACTTTAAACTAAAAGCACTCAAAGAGCACAAACCTCTGCCAAATTTTAGCTTCATATGTAATAAAGAAATTCCTGGATCTGGATCACAATCTGGATCACCTCCAAAATGTAATGATTTGTTACTTGTACCACACCCCTTCAAAAAACTTTTATGAAAATTTATTCATAACATTTTGAGTTGTATTGCACACAGACAAGAAAGTGAACTAACTCCAGTGAAAACATTACCTCTTTAACAGAGGTAAAAATCCTCACTGCAGTATAAAATAATAGTATAAAAATGTAAAAATAGTGTAAAATAGTCTAAAAAGACACTGCATAAGTGACACAAGCTTTGAACTAAATTATAATTTATGCATCTATTTTCACACATTTACATTCCCATTGAATTAATTGATGAATTTTCTGTCATAAAGCAGTGGTTCAGTATGCCTGATTGGTGCAGTAATTAGAGTCCATTCAACTGGCGCATTTAAAAACGCTCATTGGGTGTCTTCTACTATTCTTTCATTTTTCTTTATTTTTCCTTCTCAGTTAATCTTAGGTCAGTTTGCTTCAATAAATGTGTAATTTCTACTTTTTATTCATGCTTCTTATAAGTAGTTTTAGTCTTTATTTGATTTACACTGTTTTTATTTTGTTTTGTTTTGTTTGTCTTTTGAGGGCATTGGAAGTGTACCTAGCCTTTTTTGATTAAGCCAAATGTGCAGAGGTGCTATGTGTGCAACCTGTTGCAGAGAAAGCTGTCATTTAACTTCTGAAATCAATGTGGAGGATAACATTTTCAGCTGAGGGGAGTTGTAGAGATTAATATGAGAGATGTTGTGAAGTGTTATAACATGAAACATGTTCAGTGTAGCTCCAACCCATGAATTCCTGAGTCCTAGAAGAGAGAATTTTAACAGGAGGCTGGTTTTCAAGGACTTCTGTTTGAAGTTTTTATTTGTGCAAATTACGAATAAATTTTATTTCAGTTATTGGAGAACAGTGTGCATCACTCATAGGACATGAATACTCATTCTTGTCGTGTACGTCAGCACCTTACAAAACCAGTGTTTTCCAGAAGATGCAGTACCGAGAAGACATTAGATGAGAATAAATCAAAAGAAATTCTAAAATTAAACAAAAGCGAATCCATAAAAAAACATTTGAGAGACTGTTTAATAAACCAAACCTTTCCACTGACCAAATATCAAACTGTGCTTGCACTGTTCATCATAATTACTGTGCAGATGACCACAGTGCCTCCTGTTTCTACCACTGTGCCTCATATGTGGGATCTCTAGCACAAAATAAACAAACCGGCACTAAATTACAAATGAAATGGACCTGAGTGTAATAGAAAGGAAGGAAATTTACACTTTAAGCTTTGTGCTTGTTTTGTATTTAATTTGGAGGACCACTGATGGGCTAAAAACAAAGTACCAGCTGATTTTGTGTGGTCACTTATGCAACCTTCATTTAACAATGTACATCAGACGTGCATCTCCGTATGTCGCGTGGCAGTGTTAGAATATTGTTTGTTAGGGAACAAGTTAAAAACTGGTTATAGCCTCCATTGTGCATATTTGTTTTACTGATTGGTGTGTCACATTTCACACTGTAAACATTTGAATTTAGAAGACTATTTTCAGGTTTCACATCAAGACAGAAAACTGCTGTACTTTATTTCTGATATTCTGATTCAGTATTGACAGTCAGAATGAAGCCTGGTTTTTTCTTGTTTTTTGTTTTTTGTTTAAAGGGCAACTGCTTCAAACCTGCCATGTGTATTTTGTGAATATTGCTTTTGTTAAATAAAAAGTAGAATTTATTTAAAATTTTTGTCTTGTTTTAGTGAACAACACTAAAAAGAAATTCAGCATTGGGCTGTACGTTGAGAGTTTTTAAAAAACTTTTTACTCAGTACACCTCATACATAACGCTTTCTTTGTATTGCACCTCTGTATAATTGGAATAGAGTCATGAAGAAATGTGACATTATTTCACACTGGCAGTCACAATGTATATATGTGATTATTAACTGGATCATTCAGAAATAATAATCAAAGCTTTAATAGTCAACTTTAATAATTCTATTTTTACAGTTGCAAAAAAATTGCATCTAAATTTTAAAGAAAGTCAACAGGAAAATGAATGATACAGAAACTGAGGCCACTGAGATGCTCTGTGGAGCATTTTGTCAGTCACCTCCTGAGATCCTGCATCCTCACATTCACCAATTACATTTAATTTTTCCACCTTACTCTTCTGTTCCATCACATGCATCCAAAACAAGAGCTCAGGTGTCAGTAGGGTAATATTTATGTGCTAGACAGGCTCCTCTACTTTTTTACCCACTTGCATATTGTTTTCTGTCCTACTCGTTGAGTCAGTATAATGCTTTTAAGGGTTTTACTTAAGAGAAATCCTGCTTTCTAGTAGCAGCATTTATTACTGTAATTTGCCTGTTCAGATTGTTCTTGTTCATATTCTCACTTCCCTTTACAAATTCCTCTCTTTTCCGTAAGTATCATACTCGGAGAGGATTTCCCCCTCAGCCTTTACAAACCAGAGGTGCCTTCAAAGGGTGGCATAGGTCACCAACCTTCAAGATTCAGTGGCCTCCCACACTGGATACGTCCAGGGCTGCAATATTTATCAGGCAGCCACTCTGCATTTCCCAATAGCTTCTGCAGCTCTCTGTGTATGAAAATGTTTTCGTGCACGTCATATTTGAACATATGTGAATAATACCAGTATGGCATGCTCTCTCTCCAAAAGGCTCAAATCCAGTGGCTGTCCAATAATGGGACTAAAAT